>JARGYV010084952.1:0-13286 GCA_029532675.1 Ornithodoros moubata
AAGCACTCCAAACATGTGACCAATGTTTCGGTAGAATAACAGCAACAACCTTGTGAAGCACACACACAAGCTGCTCTATCTGAATCACCCAATCAGCAGGTCTTCCCATCTTAATAATATGCTCTTCCGTGAAAATGTATTCCCGCCTTTGGAAAATAAGTCACTTATCAATAACAGCCTACACTGGCCTATGAGTATGCATCTCCTCTTTTTTTTTTTTTTAATTTACTATACGCATTTTGGCATCTGAAGATAAAGTTAATGGCTCATACCTGAACAATCCGAGTACTTGATGTCGGCAAAAATGGACCTGGTGATGACTAGTGGTTGAATTCTTCGGTGGTTGCAACGGAGTGATGAACACACAATCCCCATCTGCCCAAATAAGTCCCACAGTGCAATAAAAACCTGCAAATGAAGAAGACACCAAGCCTTTATTTCGCAATCACGGCATCGTTGAAGTCTAGAAATTTTACACAATAAATAATTCATAACACCGACGGGACAGCGGTTATTCTGATACTTATTTTTTATTCAAAAGGGTGCACTTTCGTTACTAGCGCTAGCCCTAGCGCTTGCCATTACAGTTTATGAAGCCGGAAACTGCTTTAGGCCAGACTACGGAGGAGCTACAGCCTGATTATATGCAAGCTCTCGATTAAATTCCTCAGTAAGTACTTACAGCACCCAAGCAATGGAATAGGCCAGTTGTGGCCCGTAGCATTGCGTTCATCTGATGCTGATCCAAGAAACCTACCGCTACAAGCACGCCTTTCCGGCAGCGTTAGCGGTACTTCTCAATTCACCCCATGCCGAAGTGCTACATACACACTTTTCAGGTTGAGGCGCGCATGTTTTAGGCTCAGCGCAATGCTAAAGCTCAGGGAATGTGCAGTGAAAAATGATTAGAAAGGCGATTACAAAGCGACATACGCAATGCGCACGGTAGAAAAACCATAAACAAGCGTATACTAACAGCTTTTGAGCGCATTGCATCCAGTTCGTCTGATCCTACAGCGCGACAACTCCATCGTGCAACACAAAGGTCACATTCCTCTTGAAAACATAGTACAATCAAACGGATTAAAAAAACTCTAAATCCGGAAGGACCGCAGTCCGCAGTCCCACTGGGATGCTTATCTTCAGTTCGCGAAGACACCACCAGATGTCAGACCATCAAGCGTTCACCGCAGGCATTGTAAATGTGCACTGCAATAACGATAGTGCACATGTAATATGCGACTTATATCACAGACCAAGATGCCGTCACATATTATGGATAGCAGCATAAGGATTTGAGCAACAGCGACAGGTGAAGATTAGGTGACACGAGAACCGCTAGATGGCTGGGAGTTGGGAACTTCGATCAGAGGGAGCCAGAGTCAGAAATGAGGGATTTACTTACTCACGACTATTTCTGTAATATATGCCCCAGAAATTCACTAATCTGGCATGCATTGTGGAAATTCTTTAATCTTCTGTTCTTTTTCAAGAGCAGAGGGCAACTGCATAGCGCGCACTGTGCCTTTACAGTTCACTGCATGCCGCATGCATGCTTACTCTAGCACTGCATGTGTATGATCGATTTTGAAGGGCTCCGGACTGATTCCGGAAGCAGGGCCACTAGGATAGCAAGGTCATATGTTGTGTGAGTGTTGATTCTGGTGGAAAACCCTGTCCATTCACTATGTAGATTTGTCTAAATGTATTTGCTTCGAATTTCCACGTGTTTTAGTTTCAGTTTCGCCAATGAGATGAACGCGAGNAAAAAAAAAAAAAAAAAGCGCTAAAACGAGGGAAAGGAAAGCGCGTTCTTCAGCATGTGAAAAACAGATAAACAAAAACACAGAAAAAAGTGACTGGGCTTCGTAGCCCCCAAAGTCCTAGTCAAAGAGTTAACGAATGTTGTACTTCCGCGAGATGCGGGGTCGAGTGAAGCACCAGTACACTGAACAGGACGAATTAAGCAACTGCCGGACCCTCAAGGTCTTAGTGCTAGAACCCAAAACGGCATACTGGAGTCCTTGTGGCACTTAAATATAAAATCTATAGAAGAAGAAAAATCATGAAAAGTACACAGGTGGAAACTAATGGAACCGATAGATGACTAAACATTTAAATTTCGCGGATCGTCAGTGTGACCTGTTCCGCGTTGGTTCCCGATTTGTCAGCACGTGGTTTCCAAGTGCCCGCCCCCCTCTACTGGCTGGCTGTTGGGTTTGTTGACCATTCTTCATTCTTCACGCGGTAGGGTGCAGCATTTTGTTCTGGTATTTCGGGTATGTGGCCCTGTAACTGCAGTTGAAAATATCGGTGCATCTTAGTCACCGCTTTCTTTGGCGTTGCGAGTTAGGAAACTGCTGGGCGTTTTATTCCTCCACTCCTGAGATGGACGTCTGATGTGTTGATAAGATAGGTGGTTTATGAACGGAGTTAGGTGAGATCTATACGAATGATGCTTGCTTATTTTTATGAAGTCGATATGTATTGCATCGAGGAACCGCAGTGAAAGAATAAATTCGCTGCACGAAAGGTAAAAAACAAGTTCTAGTTTTAGACTTCGGAAAGCAGCCGGGACGCGCACTTCGTATCGCCGCTGCTCAAATATTATTATGGCCTTGGTAGGGAGGAAATAGCCTTGAAGATCAAACCATTCGTGCAGGGCATTTTGATGTTACATAGTGTGTGTGAGTTCGCGCAAGTACTTGCTAGGCAAAATCAATTCTCACTACCACTGTCGGTCAAAATGAGACCCACTGTTTCCTTAATGGGACTTCCTTTCATATTGCGAAGTACACGAGAAAATTGTCTTCTAATGATGTCTTGCTGTTTGAGCGTATGAGCTGTATGAAGAAAAGTATCGTACCAGCTTCACACGAATGTATGCTATTTGCTGATAATTGATAGCTCTGGGAAAATGGCTTGCAATTTTTACTCTGCCTCGGAATTATTAGCATCGCAGGCTGGAAATGATCCCGGGACCCTGGGCCACCTAGGGCAGTGCAAGTTATGCCCGGGGAATACGGTAATTTGGTTTCTCCTGCATGTATCTTACTTTGCTCTGAATTTTATTTTGCAGGCAGCAGTTCTCAACATGTTGACAATAACACTTCAACGAGAGTATGGCTACGTCGTACTGGTTGGTGTGGGCTCGGCTTTTGTGAACATGTGGCACAGTTATCTGGTCGGAAGAGCCAGGAAGAAGTATGACGTTAAGGTAACATGATAGCACATTTTATCCGAGACAGTAATATCATGCAGGATGAATGTTTTGTATATTACTCACCCTATCTTGGCACATCTTGGGGGCTCACCTACGAAATATTCTCAGCATTGCGACTCTTAAATGATTCATTTCATAATGGTACTAACAGTGATTCTGTGATGGTGGCAGTACACATGCACGATGCTCGGAGATTCATCGAAATGTCTGCAGCAATGTTAAGAAAATAACATTTACTTCAGAGACAAACATTTTAGACATCTACAGTTTGTGCTAAAAACAACGCGATTTTCTCCCACAGTACCCAACAATGTACTCCGACAAGCACGTTGTGTTCAACTGCATTCAAAGAGCCCACCAAAACTAGTAAGTGCATTTGAGCTTTTTGGATGATACCATTGTCAGCCCACAACTTTCTGTACAGCAGGAGCACTGGCGAGCGTTGGCATTGGCCACTGCTGCGATTCTGTAGATGCTGTTCTGGTGTGTTACAGAATTGCATTGGCATATTTTGCTACCTGGATAAGGAAAACAATGATACAGCAAGGATAAGGCAGTAGCGGACGCAGGATCTCGTCTGCCGCTATACGAGTCTGAGGAAATATAGCAATAGTCCTAGGGAATAAGTCCAAGTTTGTTCACTGTGTTAGCCGTATAAGCTATCTCCAGTATGGATGTCTGCTACCACTCTTCCTAAACTCACTAGCACCTACAGGTCATCAAGTACGAAGGAAGAAAATGAACTGCTTTTCATGACTGCTGCAGTCAGAATGAGCTATCATGTGAGAGGACATCCAATGATGATGGTGCATTGTACTTCGGAAGTATATACTATAACCACTCTGGTTCATGAATCATGTCTGCGAACGGCTTGAACAGAGCAGTCCGTGTGTATGCTATTGGTGGCCAAAGGTGCACTGAAGACTGTTCACAGCTCCAACATATAGCGGATAGAGCCTCTGTCATACATTGTTTTGTTGCAACTGATAGCATTTTTCATTGGACTATAGAAACTATTCGGAATTATCCATTTCAACCTTTCAGTGTGATGCAGTTCTGTGTTTGCAGCGTTGTTCTGTTTAGATTGCGAAAGTTGGTGAGAGGTGAAAATCACGTCTGACACAGCAAGGAATACAGGCATAGACTTTCTTTCATTTTTTCAAAAGAGGGTATTGAGACATAATTGCTTTTGGCAGCAGACCTCAGCTCTAATCCCACACATATAATTTCTTTGGGAAAGAGGAGTCAGGGACCATGAATCTCAGTTCAGAGGCAGATACTTAATCAAAATACAGGATATTTATCAACCAAAGGAGCATCATCCTTCACCTTTCCAATGCATTAGAAAAGGCGAAGTCCTGCAACATTCAAGACCATGTGGAACGCTGCTTGTTTGTTTTGATTTGTCACCTTCTACTGGATATGAAGACAAAGGCATAAGGAAGTTTACGTCTGCAAGTTCCAGGAAGGAGTATGCATGTGGAATCTTTGTTTGACTAAAACTCCAGGACGACAATAGTCATTGTGTCCCGCTTCCATTTTAGCCAAACATATAAGCTGTTGATGAGGAAGCCATGTCATTACAGTGCAAAGATGGTGTAGATGTTACCTACTGTCACCTGTTTTTGGGCTGTTCTGTAGCTAACCATTAGAGGTATTATTACTATGCAAACAGTGTCGATTTCATGTACGCACGATGCATTTTTAAGGCGGTGGGAAGAATCACTGCCATACTCCCTTTTCACACGCAGTTTCATATTGTGAGGGTCACTAATTTGAGTACCTACTATTTGCAGCCTGGAAAACTACCCTCAGTTTTTGTTCCTGCTCTTTGCTGGCAGCATTCAACATCCAGTAAGTCTGCTAATCTCATCATTTCTAAATGTTTGTGCAGTTGCACAGTAGAGGTGACTTTCCCTGGTAGAAATACAAGCATACACCACACACTCTTCTTGCATGGTAGTAAAATGTTCCTACAGTGCTCAATCACAATTGTGAAAAATGTGGCACAGTCTTCCAGATGTTTGAATTCTACCAATGGTGTCTCATTTGTAATTATAGTGAGAAGTGTGCGAGTGAAAGTATAGTGAGAATAGTATGCTTCAAGCATCATTGTATGCAGCACCCTAATACTCAGCCCTTCTACCTGTTCTCGGTATGATTCCACATACCCTCGATCCCCCGACTCCTACTTGGTCTGGCAAAACCTTTTACTTTGAATCCTAAAAATTTTTCGATAGTAGTGTTTTAGCCGTTCACATGATTGGAGCCCAGACATGAACTGCATCGATACTTCATGTTCTGTTATCGCTGATACTCTGAATATTAAAAGTACTTAGGTGTACTGTTGGACCCCAGAATGCACTTAGAATTTCAATAACAAAGAGAAATTGAAAAATATGCGAGAGCACAAGTTATAGCAAAATGCTTCAGGTTGGAAGCCGCCGACACTTCACACAGAGACTTTCTTTTGGTGAAGCAGTCTGTCGGGTGAAAATATCGGCACCTTCCACTCTGATACGTTTTGCGTAAACAGTCATAACTTGTCGATTTAAGATGCCTGTTATGGAGTGTAGCTGTTTCCATGTGTACCACAAGTGCTCTGTGTCGAATGAAGAAATTCTTATGCGAGGAGTTCTGGTTATTCTGACTTCTGTTCATTTTTTAATCTATGCAGGTTGTGGGTGCAACTGCTGGTGTTGTATACCTTGTTGGAAGGGTTGTCTACACGTTAGGTTACTCAACAGGAGGTAAGAAGCTGAACCTTCTTTCTGTACTGTACTTGTACCCATATTGTGCACCCATATGACTACGTAATATTCACAGATCCTGCAAAGCGTTACCACGGGGCCTTCCAATACCTTGCACTGTTGACCCTTCTGGGCACCACTCTCAAGCTGGGTGTGAACATGTTGGGCTACCCCTAAGGCTGTACATGTGCAGGTCTGCAAGCGGAACTATTTTTACTCGGAGGAGGTGCAGTGTGAAACCCAGTATCAAATCAATAGAGTGTGTTTATCGTGTTCAGCATAGAGATGGTAATTGTCAAACACATTTGTCTCACCAGCTTTATGTATAGGCACTACCCTGGGTAAATTCCACCGTCCATCGAGTGGTTGAAAAGATGACAGTAGAAAACAAAGAATGTCTATGCTGTTTTTAATTGCAGCTCTACACAAAATAAGCCTCCCTAAAGTATGTCAGAGTTGCACACCAAACTTTTTTTTGGTCCTCTGCTTTGTTGATCAAATATTCACTCAGATATTACAACCTTCATGTGTACACTACTTTAAGACACACATCTGAGTTAACATCTGCAGAAATTTTTTAGAAAAATATCTGAGTCAGCTTATACAAGGTGACCCAATGCAGTTACTTAACAATCACTGATATATATATATATATATATTTTTTTTTTTTCTTGAATAGAAGAACTGTAAAATGATGAACCTTTTTTATATCTTCTTTTTTTCCTAAAATCATTCAGGAATGGAATACCATGCCGGTAGTTGTATTTGTAGTAGTAGTAGTTATAATTTGTAAATGTATCTATCTCCCCCTGCTACGATATGCCTTCGGGTGATCTAGCGTCCTTAGCATAAATAAATAAAAAAAAACTTGTAAAAAACATGTGATGGTATTTTTGGCCTTAAGCATTGTAATGATGCATGTACATGTATATTTACTCTTCACCAGCTACAAAGGTAAAAGGGCTAAATACAATATATATAAAGCGTAATTTGCAGCACCACAAGAATTCTTCACATGCTGTTATATGTTCAAGTGAAAGGAAACACACCAATAAGTTTCCTTTACGAAAACTACTCAGTTGTCCATGAAACGTAACTGAGGTGTGCTGAACTAATGCATTGCTGCTATAGACAAAAATGTAAGACCTGCAGTGCTTATACATAATCAGGTGGCCAATGAGTCAACTTAAGACCAAACCACAAGCATGTTGTTTGACAGTCTAATATTATTCCTTATTCTCTCCTTTGTTTTTTCTGTGGACCACATCGTAGTCCCGCTTGGCATAGGCAAGAGCGGTGTCTATAAGACACAGGCCAGCTATTTGAAAAGCCTTTTGCCAACTTTGTGTCCCCCTGCACACCTGTACAAGAAGGCAAACACAAACTGTTCCACTTAAAGTTATCTAGTGAGTTTGTAAAGCACAGAGCAAAAATTATGTCTACATATGTAAAATGTGTGCATACAGAGACAAAGTAGAGGTTTATATATGATATAAACAGAGTTACATATATTATCTAAACACATGGTGACTGAAACTAGATGCACCGAGCTGTGGGGTCTGAAGTGATTCGCAAGTCTTCCAGGAATAATACGCAATGACAAATGTTAAGAACCACAGTGCGATCTTACACACTTACAAATCAATCCAAACCAATAAAGTTGTGTATAACTGAAAACACTTGACAGGACATGTCTGCACCATGTGGGGGATGCACATTGTTGTGCCTTCTCAACATCACAGTATTACTGTATTACACTTGCTACATGATCAGTGGGAGGGTTGCGAAAGAACTGTGATACGGTCTCCATGCAGAGTTTGAAGGAACAAACTATCTGGTGGCTACTGATGCGTATAGTAAATGGTTCAAAGTGCGGTTTATGAGAGCTGCAAAAGTCACTGCTTCTATTGACACCTCTGAAGATTCACAGTTCACGGTCTACCAGTACAGATTGTTATGGACAATGGTCCTCAGTTCATAAGTACAGCCTTCAAGGACTTCCTTAACATTCTCGGGATCAGACATTCGAAACCTGCCAGCATGTGCCAAGATTGGGACTCCATGACTAACCACATCTTGAAATTTCACAACATAGCCAGGCTGCACTGCTGTCAAGTTGACGGGTCAGGAAGGTCGTGAATGGTAAAGAAAGGAGGCAAGAGAAACACACGGTCTTTTAAAAAGGAACTCAAATGAACTATGAGGCTGGAAGTGCAGACTACCTGTTTTGCCTGCACTCCTGTTGCATAACCTGTGGAGTGTGTGGTAGTTGGAACAGTAGGTGAATATCAATAAAGGTGTCAAATAAGAAAATTGCTGCGGTGTATAACACTCACTTATGCCTTTGCGGTGGTAGAAGTTGTGGTGGAAGTGTAGTAGAAAAAGAAGAGTGCCCACGTAGGCAGTACCGTCACCACGACTTTGCACACACGTTGAAAANNAAAAAAAAAAAAAAAGAAAAGAAAAAAACAAGCGCAAACACGAAGCCTTTGAAGTGAGCTGCAGGCGAACTTCTTCAAAGGCATCAAGGTGCAAGAATGAAAGCGCAAGTGTCTTACAGCTATGTGACTGCACTACTGTCCTAACCAACGTTTCATGTCTGATAACAAGCAGGACCTCATCTATGGGCATGTTTCACTCGAGTTTGCATAGCAACGTCAGCGTGCATGAACCTCAGTGGCAAAGCATCATTAGGGCGCACACCTGCATAAGGCAGCATAGCTGGGAAAACCCGTGAAGTATCGTTCAGGGCACTGACCTCTGGAAACTGTAAAAGCTTCGCTCGTGTTCACAGGCTGTACAACAAATCACGTAAGCTGTGGACGGTTACGCCCTACAGCGGGCATTCTACCCGCCCGTGGCGCTGACAAGCATCGCCTGGTGCGCCTCCAGAGTTGCAGCAGATTAGAGGCGTTAGAGGCATTAAAGGCATTAAAGACATATAAATCACTTCCGTCGATGTTACTGGAGATGTGTGTCAAGGGATGTGTGTCAAGCCGTGAGAGCTTCAAACGGTGGTGGTCGACCAGGGAGGACTTTTCGCCCACATGCGTAGTCGTCCAGATAGGGAGCTAATGAAGGTCATCAGGATTATCTTTTTAAAGCGTCCACGAAACATTGGCTGTGAAAAAAGAAGGAAGAAAAGAATAAAGAAGAAGTGAATGGTCTAGTTTGTATTTTATGGCCACTGATCAATAAGAGCCACTGTTCTGATTCGCTGGCACTATCCTGCCCATTATCAGGATAAGGTATAAGGGTGACAGGCAGTGATTGCAAACACCTGTCTCGGGCCCCATTGACAGCGCCATAGAGCAATCGTTCTTTGCACACGTTAGTGTTCGTGGAATAAATTTGGTCCTAGAACCAGCTAGACCATGTTTTCGAAGAAACGTCGACTCCTTGTTTAGATCATAATTCGTCGCTTGGCCTATGTCCGCGGCTCACAGCCTGTGGGTCCAGTGGGTCTTTGGTTGAAATATGGATTGTGTGTGGACGATGGAACCGTTCAGGCACAGACGACAGCAGGCCAATTGCGGATAAGTGGCCACTTTGGCACGTGTTCGAGGTCCATTCGAAATTGCAGGATATCACATCTCCGTTGTCTGATGTGTGGGAATGACAGGTACAGGGAGGCGACAATGTCGAAGCTAGTCGCTCTACATCTTGTATGTTTGCTAACCCAGTGCGGCAGCGTGGTTTGCTGGATATAAACCCGCACAGGGGTTTGACCCCTTTTCCTGGTTTAGGCTTAGGGTGAATAGAACCCTCCATCATCATCAGAGTGGTCGTCGGTTCCATGAGCTCTTGTTCATCCTGTTCATACTCAAAACCAAGGGCATTCCGAAGTCTTCTCCATTCCATGTCGCGTAGCTTTACGTCATGAAATTGTACAGGATGCGGCGGCTTCCTTTGTTCCACATTTGCTGTGTTCGAAATCAGGTGACGCTCTTCCCACAAATGAGCCTCTTGAAGGGTTTTCGTAGGGAATTCAAATGGCCCAGAGGGCTCTATGTGCACTGTGGCAGGTTGTGTTGGAGATTGGACTCGTTCGGCTTCCGGAACCTCATCCTGCATCACCATTGACGTTTCGGAGTGTCGTCTCGTCGTCTCATCAACTTTCTCACATTCTCGATGATCCGAGATGATCCTGCGTGGTGATCGAGCTGACAGCTCACTGCAGGTGAATTGCACTGGGCCTTTAAGACAACTTCCTTGATTGCAGCGCCTCGGATCTGGTTCGTCGTGTATAAAGCCACTGTCTTGTCCAACTGGCGCAAATATGCTTTGCGATGCATTTTGTTGACTTCCCCGAGGAACTGGTGTAAGCCTACTCCGAGTTGCTGCAATGATTTCTTCCAACAAGCTTTGCCCTTTGTCAAGCGTTGGAGCTAACGCTGGAGGCAGTGGAGATTGCAGGTGCTGTTTGTCAAGCCAGTTTGACTGTCTATCTGGTAATACTTTTCCACTTTGCTTCTTGACCGTTGACGGAAGAACAGCACTGCTACTGCTATGAACACTATGACTTAGGGACGTAAATGGAAGGTCGAAGTTATATTCTCGGACGTTATGTTGCGCAGCTGAGCCAATAATGTCCGCGGTCGTGCGCGAGTCCAAAGGCAACTTGAGGTCAGCCTTGACAAGCTCCTGCCAAAGGCTTTCTGTAGATTTTCGGAACGCACTCAGTTCAGGTAAATCAACGAAGTCTTCTGTGTCATACGTGTGAGTTTCCTCCTGACACGCTTCGAGTGTTGCACGCCGTTCAGCCACACCGGTGTCATTACCTGCCATTTGGCGAGTCTGCGGTCCACAACTGCCAATAAATCTCTGAGGCTGTGACGAGCGCAGTCGTACTTTCTTCAATGCTGCCGCACGTCCGCTTTTCTTCACTTCGCTCCCAAAAAGGGAAACCTTATATTTTTCGCTCGACTTGGTACAGACTTGTCCGCGTGGCCCTTTGAGAAAGTCCTCAGCTGTAATCGTTATTGGTTTCTTGGGAATGTCAGATGACGGAGACTGAAAGGATTGAGGATGAGACGGAGAGGAGGAGGAGACGGAGACTATTTTTTTCGCTTCCTTGATATGAGCGGACGAGTCCGTGGACGAGCGCACAACATGGCGTTCCACCAGAGAAGGACTTGCTTTGTTGACATTTCTTACTGGAACAGAGGGGATAGTGTTCACTTGGGTACCAGGAGGGGTCTGACACGTGTCCTGAAGCTGTTTTGTCATTGCTTTATCTACGCCGGTTATGTTCGACGCAGACGTTATCCTGCTGGGATGTGTAGATAGAGGTAAATGCTGCTTCCTGTTTATTGTCTCCATCTTTCTTTCTAACGCTTCCTTCATTCTTGCTACTGAGAATGATACCGTGCTACAAACCTTAGTATCGAAACATTCTGCGATGTCAGTTTCATGCACCCCTCTTGACGGGGTTACAAGAGGAGGCGCAACATCATGCTGTTGCTCCTGTGCTCCTTTCTCTCGCAATTCCCTTTCCACGCCTGTGCCATAACTTAGAGCTTCATTCGAAGACGTGGCTTGCATATTCGTTCGAACGGTATCCTCACGTGCTTCTCTTATAAGTTCAGATGCATTGCTTCGTTTGCTCGTGTGTGATGGGCCGCTGCTGCTAACTGCAGCCATGACTTCGGTATTAGGCATAACAAAGCGTTTTGGACAGAAGAGGTAGTGCTCTCCTGTTGTTTTCTCGCCTTCGTGTTGGGTAGAGTCATACGGTCTGCCAGCCGAAGTAGTTTGTTGTACCTGCCTCCACCGGTCTCCCGTTGTAAACTGTGGGTCAGCGCGAATTAGTAACACATCTTGAGACGGTATCGTGTGTTGTGAACGAGAGGTATGGAGATGATGAAACCTCGGGACACCTTGTTTACACAATGGTTCCTCCCAAGAAGACTTTTCTATGGAACAGCACCTGCAAGAATAGGCGGCTTCCTGGTTGTCCTGACCGGGAAGATAGCGTACAGGACTTTGCTGACGATCAGTAGGAAACACATAGGTGTTTGCTGAGGGTGTAACATGGTTCATTGTGCTGAACCTAGGGGTAAAGACAAAAAGAGGGGGTCGTAAATACCGGAGCAAGTTTTGAATAGCATATATCACTATTCAACTTAAGTTCACTCAAGGGTCGATAATATCACCTGATCGGTCTTAGCTGTTGCTCGCTTGAAGATGCTTGCGCATATCTTTCAGGGTGACGCTGTTCGACTAAATGTTGGTACTTCTGCTCATTTGCTGGAAGCGTTTTAAGTTTGAACACTGCTTCACTGTCATCCTGCGTGGAGTTCCGAACTCTGCAAACCGTCAGGAACATTAGAGATGGTTCTCCCCGTATAGGTGGTCATTCTTCGCTCGGGCTGAATACCAGTCACACCCTTTCTTTTGTATCGAAAGTTCTGACAAGGTCATATGTTATACATAGGAATGAAGGTGAATGTGCAATACAAACGAAAATGTACTTGTACAAGCTGTACTGCTACAAAATGCTGAACCAACTCTTACCTGTGGTAGGACGCGATGATGCCCAGAACCACAAGTGACATTAACACGCCAACTGTGATAGATGCAGCATTATGCCTCGACAATACTGTTGGGATATCTAAAGCGAAAAAAAATGGGCACCAAATTATTCAGGTGGTAGTTTCGAACATGGCTCAAACTCTTTAGTCATGACATTAGAAGCACGGACTAAGACAAAGACGTGTGCCATGACCGAGCCCTGCTGGGTGAACCGCAAACGTAAACTGGCCTTCTCAAGATACATTGCAACCACTTTGACCAGTTGTTGTGTTAAAACAGGTGGTCACGGCTCAAGTCTGAGGCACGACTAATGCCATCGGTCACCCGACTACACAGTTTGGTGGCAAAGCAAGTTGGAGAACAGCGTACACCACTGGTCGTTTCTTAACAAGCACATTTCTGTCATCCAAAACCTTATTCTGTCATCCAACTATAATCATAATACAACAGCTTCTGCAAACGTTCTAAAAGCTGTTACCTTCTTTCACGAACCTCATGTCCAACAGTGGGAGGCAGGACATCATTTATTATGAGGGCTCTCCACGCTAAAAGGCGCTTTTCGTGATGACAACAATAAACTTTAAAAATAGTAGCATACTTTGATGTAAACGAGAAGAAGCAAAACAATAAATACAATACATAACTGATTCTCCTTAGTTGAGATATGTTTAACACAGACATGTTGTTGTGTATCTGTATTTCGTTATTTCTGCCCTGGCAGTAGACTTCTCCCCATGCTTAACAATAGGTAAAGCACGCTTTACGGCGCGAAAAAAAAA
>JARGYV010084958.1:0-28858 GCA_029532675.1 Ornithodoros moubata
AGGCTAGGCTAGGTTAGGTTAGGTTAGGTTAGCTCACCGTTTCCTCGCACGTCCGGGCGCATTCATACACCATACACTGCCTATCCTTCTCATGTCCTCACGTGACTCCGAAAGCTTCGCCCGCGCTCTCGGAATGTCTTGCAAAGACGCTCTCCCATGCAGCGCAGCGTGCTCTTCATCTTCTTCTGC
The DNA here is from genome assembly GCA_029532675.1 of Ornithodoros moubata. Classification (NCBI taxonomy): domain Eukaryota; kingdom Metazoa; phylum Arthropoda; class Arachnida; order Ixodida; family Argasidae; genus Ornithodoros; species Ornithodoros moubata. Next base: position 190 of record JARGYV010084958.1, read on the forward strand.
CTTCTTCCCTCTTCATGTTCTTGTCGTAACGTGTTGATACAGTAGGTATTTTTTTTTCTTTGTTTCAGGTGAAAGCTCCGATTTGGCGGCGATGATAATTCAACAGGGACGAGACCATGGAATAGCAGGCTATGTTCAATGGCGAAACTTTTGTCGTCTTAATCCCGCCGTCAACAGCTTCGATGACTTGTACAAGATAATGTCGCGTACCGCTGCAGGGAAGCTGGCAAAAATTTACAAGTATGACGGCATATTAGGATTAGTGACACGTTAACCAAGTCATGCCCCCTAGGATATAGTTGGGTTGCATAGCTGACGATGTGACTTTTTCGGGAATGTTTTCCCCAAACTTAGAGGGTAAAAATCGGTTGCGAAGTAGTAATTCGAGTTGAGATCGAGTGATAGTGATGGCACTTTCGTGCTCTATCAGGTTTTTGCTCTCTCCCCCCACACCGTCAGCACCTAAAGTGCCAAAGGGGTCAAAAATGCATTCTTCCGGAAATGTATCGCAAATGGCACACAACTCCTTGTAGTGTGTTGTGTAAACTTGTAAACTGTAAAAAAAAATAATAATAATTTAAAGTCCACGAGTTCAGTCAGAATTATTTGTGGAGAAAATAATGATCGGATTAACACCAAAAAGTCAGACCTCTGACTGGCCCAGTGACGCTTCTGCGGTTTCCGTACTGAAATGTATACGCTTAACGTAACGTAACGTAACTTGTCTGTATTTTCCAGAAACGTCGAAGATATTGACCTGTTCACAGGAGGCCTTGCTGAAACAGCCAAAGGGGGTGTAGTAGTCGGTCCCACATTTGCTTGCCTTCTGGGCAGACAGTTTCACTACTTGCGGCGTGGTGACCGCTTCTGGTACGAAAACGACATCCCTCCATCGGCGTTTACCAGAGGTATACCAGTGCAACACACGTCGAGGGCAGATCGCATAGACGATATCTGTAATTAAACGCGTTCTCTGTCTGCACTCTTACAGAGCAGTTAACGGAAATCCGGAAGACGTCTCTTGCAAGAGTCATCTGCGACAACGCTGATGCTGCACTTTACCTTCAGCCGAACACAATGTTGATGGCCGATTCTTTTCTGTGAGATTTATATCAATACTTCCTAATTTCATCTCTTTCGGTAGTAACCGGGTAAATTCCGTGCGGAGTTAAGAATGACGGAGTTGTCTCGCGATGTTAATAACGGCTGCGAAATTTACAAAGATGTGGTCAGTGCTGCATCAATGTGAAGATGGGTAACATCGCCGGAACTCCTGGCGCTTTCCAGGTGCTGAGCGCACTAACGACGAGCTGGGGAATGCTTAAATATTTTCGTATATGTTCAGTTCCTCCGGGACTGCCCTGGCACAGGGCAAGAGGGGTAGCACACCCCTCCCTGTCCTATACCACCGTCCTCCTTTCCATCCCTCTATTATCCCTCCTTATTCCCTCTCCTGGTGCAACACGCCGTCTACGCCGCCGTCTACCTGCAGGTCTACGTCTAACCTGCCGCCGTCTACGAGCAGGTCACAATAATAATTACCATTTGTGGTGTCGATGACAACGCTCATCACCTCTAGGATAAAAGGAGAACTGCGACGAGAGAAAGCCCTCTTTCTACTTCACCGCAACTGGCTGTGGTGTGTCGCTGAGACTGAGTGTGCGTGCGTGTGTGTGTGTGGTGGTGTGTATTCACCGTAGCGTCAGAAGCGTTACAAATTGGCTCTCGAACGAGCCTTGTAAAAATTCTCGTTTTCGTTCACAGCAACGCTTACCAAAGTTGCGAGACGTCTAATATACCAAGTGCAGATCTTCGAAAGTGGAAAACAGGTGAGGATTCAATATCTTTGCATCTTCAATGAAACACGAACTCTCCTATCGTTGGACAATAAACCGACCAATGAAACTGCGCTGACTTATGAACAAATGAATTGTGCAGTGAATCCCAGTATTGCCATACCACAGTCTGTGATATCAGAATCCTTGGATCGCGCAAGGAAAGAAGCGGACGTACTGAAGGCTTCCGAACGAAGCGTCTTCGTCAGACGTGAGTGTCGGGGTACCACAAAAGTACCGTAACTTTCGATGTGCCCCATCGAGGCGTAACCGTCACTTACTCGAATCTAGACATTGGGGTTGCATCTGACGACAGTCCAATGGCTGCACATCTTGGACTCTTGAGACCAAAGCGGCAGGCTCGACTCATTGCTAACCATTCACGCATACTGGAGTTAGCATCGCAAGGGTTCGCTAACGGCTTCCTAATAAGGTACGGCGCGTTTTTCGAATTGCTTCTCCTGTGTACCGTGCTGTGCTGCGATGTGCTGTGCTGTAATAAAATTGATCGCTCTGAGCAATTGATTTACAATTAATCATTATATTACCATATTGTATAGGGTATCACCCTATCACTTATGTATATTTTGCTCTTTTTTACTTTTCATTTGTACACTCAGGTTGAGGATTTTGTCGAATGTTAAACATAGTGTTTTTGTCTCACTGTTGCACTTCATGTAGCCAAAAGGGCATGCCTCTTGGTTTATCTGCTTTTCAGTATGACTGTATTGTCGACCTTAGAGATAAAAATAGAATGCTTTTATACATTTGTATTTTTATATATTTAATTATTGAATTCCTTTTTTTCTTCTTTGCAGCGATCAGCGGGACTCCGAAAGAAAAAATACGACGCTAAGAGAAATAATGTCTGCATTACCCAGTGTAGATGTTTCGGAACTTCTCGACATTCCCAGAGTGTTCGCCTGCGACGATCAAACTCTGCCCTGCGACCACACCACAAGATTTCGGACGGTCACCGGATGGTGCAATAACCTCAGGCAGCCAGAACTTGGCAAAAGCATGCGGGCATTCGCTAGAATGCAACCACCGGCATATGATGATGGCAAGTGATAAGCGTTTTTAAAAATAAAAATGTATGTTATATCATACAGACGTACTATATTCAAACATTTGTTGGCCAATTATGGTCCGCAGGTATGAGCAAGGCACGAAGTACCAGCGTCACGGGAGAACCACTCCCTTCGGCCCGGCTTATTTCATTCACAATGCACTACGACACTGACGTACCACATCGGCGGTATTCATTGATGGTGATGCAGTGGGGTCAGTTCATCGATCACGACCTCACGCTTACTCCAATGACTGAAGGTGCGATTTCATGAACCCGCTCAGTGTATGAATCGTTCTTCCAATCTTTGGTGTACGAACTGTTTTAGGTTTTCCTGGACATGGTCTTGCGGCCACAAACGGCTAGGTACACTTCTTTTTAACGTTGTCTGTCAAAGACGCCTAAGTAACCTTCTTTGTCACGTTGTCTTTCTAAATGTTACTTATGTCGCAGAACTTCCCCGCACGACATTCTAAAAAGCAACCGTCACTCAGTGTGCTTAAAAGTATTAAATGGTTACTAGCGTGTACGCAGAATATTTATGCTTCAGGATACACCTGAAACTCGTTGCTGCAAGTCGCGTTGAGCGTTTTGAGCTCTAGATGTTGTATGGTCCACAGGTTTTCGAAAGTTTCACACTAACAGATACGGGTGGTGCAATCGGAAAAGTAAGCAAGTCTGTCATAAGCAAGGGGGGAATAAAGCACGTTGTTACTGTGGTGGATTCATATGGTAGCCCATATTACGCTCTGCACCGCACACGCAGCAGCTTGCAACGGTCCCTCACGTATTCAGGAGGGTGAAAAAAAAAAAAAAAAAAAAGAAACACGCACTTTTTCAAAAACTGACCTTGCGTGTATGTGGGACGTCATGTCTCATCAAACCGAAACCGAAAGTAGTGGTGGACGCGTCGTTACGGGACACGCTGGGACGGTATTTCGCCTTCGGGCAAGCGTGTAACAGGTCATGACACAAAAAGAACACTTAAAGCTGGCGTTTGTCGCTATTGTACCGCAATCTAGTATACTGCCCCTTGCCGTAAAATGAACAAAGTTGAACCTGACGACCGCGTGCGCGTTACCACGTGTCCGTCAGTGGACGCGCGATCAAATGTACAATTTATTGATGTAGTCATTTTGTAGCTATAACGATATATACATACAATTTGCCTACCTTCATCGCTGCTTCTGCTTTGAAAGTATGTATCACCTAACAGCCGTATGTGATGGTTTGTCGTTGATAAGTACGTGTTCTTGTAAGCAGCTATGCTGCAATAGGCATAAATTGCTGGAATAGCGACTTTAGCACGTAAGGTCCACGGTTCGCCCGGTCATCCAGCTTTACAAATTACTTCCTTCTCTTCCGAGAATGTCATAATTTCACCATGCGTCACGCGAGGGTTCTTACTATACGTGGAGAAATACTATCTAACCCTTCCACTCCATGGTGTATGGTGTGTTGCGGTCCACCGCAGGGTGCTAGACAACGTGCCGTTTCCGCGCCCTTGTCAGCGTGACGAATATATATAGAACATTCGAAAAGTTGAGTTCGGAAAACTAGGCGTTGAGCGATGCGCAAAACATCATTGCAGATGATTAACTAAAACTAAACGTGATTTCTGAACCAGGATTTGGAGGAACGCCCTTGGACTGCAAGGCCTGTAACTCGCCTGCAACGGTTAACCCGGAATGCATGCCCATTCGGATACCCGAGAACGACCCTTTTTACCCCAAGAGAGAAGGGGACAAACCGAACTGCATCCATTTCGTACGCTCTTTGCCAGGTCAACTCACACTGGGTACGATTAAAAGCTGAAAACTCTTGATGTGCTGACATGACTCGAGTAATTTGCAGGTCGACGAGAACAGTTAAACCAAGTGACTGCCTTCCTGGATGCCTCAAATGTATACGGATCCGATAACTGTGACTCCAAAATGTTACGAGCGTTTTTGGGTGGACGGCTTAACTCCACGCGGAACCCCGTTGCTGGGAAAGACCTACTTCCACAGACTGCAACCCATCCAGAATGTCGAGCACCTTCGAGGCTTTGCTTTGAAGCTGGTAAGTCGTCAGCCATATGCACGACCCATTTGGCTAACCGGAATTTTCGGTTCTGAAAGAGTTGAGCGGTCAAAGACGAAAAATATGTGCCCATTAGGGCACAACACGTCCTATAAACGTCTGCAAAAAGTTTAAGCAAAACCATTTTTCCTTTTTGAAAACATTTTGTATCTGGTGTACAGTACATCATCTACCCCCAGTTAAGTTGACGTGCTAACTATAGAACTTTAAGACGCTGTAAAGACACGTTTGGGGCAGATAATAGATGAAAAAAAAAAGTGTGTTATGTCGTGTTTCAAACGTTTCTTAGAACCTCTGACATATCTGCAGCATAATAGGATGGTTTGATTTAACTGTAAACTTTGTTTTTGCTGTTTCTGACGTGACGTTACGACACGTAAGGTATCAAAGGTCATACATACATTCCATACATTCATGACAAATACCCCAGGTGAACAAAATTAGTGTTTGTGGGGCCGCTGTCATTGCAGGAAGACGTGATCAAGTGCGAAGATGAGTTTTGCTGTTGCGGAACAGTGAGCTCATACAGATATCTCTTACACAAGTCACATTGGTACCTTTCACTGTGATATATATTTATAGTGAACTTAATTCTTACAACTGCAACCCATGAACCATTCTGGAGATGAATGAAGATCTTGCAACAGGATTCTCGGAGATTATGGTTGGGTAAATATGATGAAGGCGTTATGTCTCTAAGGTGCAGCCTCACTTATGTTCATATTTATTATGACAATGGCACATATGTGCAGTGGCACCATGGAAAACTCACCTCATGCACACTTTTGGCTGTTCACAGCCTCCTCTACAAAGGTATACAAACTCCTTTATCGAAAAGTAGGCTTGGTTATAACTCCCAAGGGTGCATGCTTCGAACTATCAGGTACTGAAAATCCCTACGCAGATGAAGTGGAAAAAACCAAAACAGCAGAAAGATTGCCAGGGAGGGAGTCTTCTAACTGTGCATAAAGTATGTTTTGTTATGTAGAACATAATACAACTGGGTAACCCGTTTGCATAGCCATTATGTGTAAAGGTATTCTTGTTCAACTGCTCTGCGATTCATTTGCAGGAGACAATCGGGCAAGTGAGCAGCCTGCTCTAGCTTCAATGCACACAATATTTATGAGAGAACACAATCGTATTGTGAAAGAACTACAGGCTATCAACACTCACTGGGGCGATGAGCTGCTTTACCAAAATGGTGAGTAGACTATTCGCGTGTGTGTCTTGTTTTATTTTAATTTTCATATGTGACCTGCATTATGCCAGGCACTGCTTGTCATTCCATTAATGACAGGGATACACAACACAGAAACAGCATTCATTCCATACCTTAGAACCTGACATATCCACACATTTTCAGGTCGTCGAATCGTGTCCGCTATTTTGCAGCACATAACCTACAATGAATTCCTGCCTCGCATTCTTGGAAGACAGACCATGGTCAATCTGCAAATTGAACTAAAGACAGAGGGTTATTCGGATGACTATGACGAGAGCTGCGATCCTACAGTCTTCAATGAATTTGGTGCAGCCGCATTCCGCTTTGGACACAGCCTGATCAGTCCATTCTTCCAAAGGCTGGAGAGGGGATACCGCCACTCTCAAGAACCTCTCCAATTAAGAAAAGGATTTTTCAATTCAGATATGCTGTACTCCGGTGAGTTGGGAGCCAGCGGCCCTGATTATAGCAGAGTGCTGCAAATGTCTTGCCTAGCATTCTTGTGCTGTAGAGGTACGTTAAAGGGACAATCTTGTCCAGCACAAAAATTGTACCATGATCGGCTGCTGCGAAAAATGGACGACTGCAGATTTTCCCGACCAAGAACACAGTGGATACTAAATGAATAAGAGCGGCACTTCATATCGCGCTCTCTGTTGGCAACAAACTTTAATATTATCAGCAAACGCAGCAGCAGATAGTGCAGTGGAGTTTCCTCATTTAGTGCTGGTAGGCACAGATAATATTCATAAGCACTGTGGCAAAGCCTGTCAGCTTTCTTTCAGCAGGCAAACATGGAAGAACATAGTTGAATGCGGACTGTTTACTGATGCCCGGTGTGGCTGAGTGCTGCTAATATTTAATACCACTCTAATAATGCTGCTGAGGAAAGTAGTCTATAAATGCTTTGCTGTGCTCTCCTTTCAGCAAACGCCATAGATAAGATCATGCGTGGACTACTGACAAACAGCATGGAGAACATTGATAACTCAATCACGGAAGAAGTGACGAATCATCTCTTTGAAGATGTTCACAAGCCATTTTCTGGCATGGACCTGGTGGCCCTCAACATTCAGCGTGCCAGAGACCATGGAATTCCTACATATAACCAGTACAGAGTGGTGTGTAACTTAACAAGGGCTGAGAACTTCTCCGATCTCTCTGAGGAAATACCACATCATTTAATCGAAAGGCTTGCATCTATTTACAGGCAAGTGAAAGTGCATGCACTGTTTCCACGGTGATAAAGTTGGTACAAGATTAAGACAGTGGGGCCAATGAATTTCTTGCAGGAGTGTTGACGACATTGACCTGTTTACGGGCGGTCTAATAGAGACATCACTTCATGGTGGAGTTGTAGGACCGACTTTTGGATGCATTATTGGATTACAGTTCCAGAAGCTAAAAAAATGCGACAGGTTTTGGTACGAGACAAGTAATCCTCTCATCAGGTTTACAGAAGGTAAGAGACAAATAAAAGGTTGAGATTCCTTCACTGAGCATGGTTTCTAATGCCGTCAAGTTCGAAATCAGTCTCCTTGTACATCTTACGTGTCAGGTTATGCCATACAAGGTGTGGAAGTTCCTTATGTGATTTTAGCTGAGAGTATGTCCAGCACAGCATCTACTCATGCTACACATTTTTTTTTTCACCACGGTGCTGCTTTGGAAATTGCTGTCCAAAAGCTCCAGTTTCTGCCCCTAGTATAAAACCCAATGTTGCTGTGACTTCTGTGCGGTGCAAATAATCCTACCCGATATTTGCATGACCTCAAGCATCAAATTTGTCTCCCCGATTTTTACCACACAAATCTAAAAAGTAAAACCCGAAACATTTTTTGAAGGACGTAAGACTGACAGCTGATCCACCAACCTCACTGCTTCCAGGAGTATGGCTGCATAGCATAACAATGGCATTATTCCTTTCAGCGCAACTATCGGAAATTAGGAAAGCTGCCCTATCCAAGATAGTGTGTGACAATTCAGACAACATTGACGCCATCCAACGCTCAGCGTTTGACATACCGGATGAGTTCCTGTAGGTGATCATTACAAGAGTAGATCAACAATCACCCAATCCACTCCCCTTGTTCTACTTCAGCAACCCACGAACTGCTTGCCTTAGCTTACCAAAGCTAGACTTGGAAGAGTGGAAAGAACGGTTTTCTTGCACAGTAGGAAAAATCACCATCGATGTAGGAGCAGCCGAACGGATTTCTCCCTGTGTTATGTGTACATGCACCAAAGAGGGGGTAAGTACATCATATTAAATGATAAAAGGTTAGCAATGCAATGAGAAGCAACAAAGGTGATTGAGATCCGCTTTTGCAACAATGCCACCTGTGCCATGCGTTGATATTTCAATACATACTGAAGAACCCCTAGGTGGGCAAACTTAATGAACACTGCGATAAGTGCGATGTGGTTTCTCAGATTTCAACTTCATGTGGGAGAAGCATGGGTTTGTTTCATACAGAAATTAATTCATTTTTCAGCCACTTTGCCAATCACTGAAGATCAGTAACTGCTTCGTTCTTGCCAAGTCCTTCTCCAAGGACTATATTCTTGCCGACCACGTGTGTAAGGTACAGTGTGCCTTCGCCTTCAGAGCCCTCCCACGGGTGCCAGTTCACAGGAACCAGATCTTAGGTTTCAGTACATAACAAATACTATACAGGTCATTAGTTCACCATCACTGTCATCATACTTTTATTCCCTCACAGAAATTATGCAGAACTAAAATTTTGGCACCAAAAGCAACCGAGCCCTGATCCAAAACCCCTAGTTTTCGGCAATGTAAACAAAAATACTATTCACCACGAGAACATGCAGTCTCCTTGCTCTTGCATAACAAGGTACCAAAGAGCAAGTGGTTAGTCATAGGCTTCATCTTTTAAGTCCTCTTTAAGTCAAGAAGTGATTAACAGATACAAACAAGCGCAGCAGAACAGTGCTTTTTACTGTGTTGCCCTTTACAAACCTGAGGAAAAGTGATTTAATTCTTAATTAATAGACGTTAAAACCTCTCAAGGTGAGCGTCAAATCTGCTTCTGTCGTGGGCTTTCTAGGAATAACAGCAGCACTACATAAATTTTGAAATGACAGAAAATCTCCTAGAATTTTCTTGCGCCAAAATACTCAATGTTATCATATAAATGATACAACAAATGCTCACATATGGTTGCACTCTCCAGTAAGATATTTGCTCAGATTAAAAAGTTCTAGCAGTGGTTCTAACTGGTCCCGAGTGAATAATTTGTCTGAACAGAAAGATCCTAAATTTCAGGAAACAGTATGCTCATCTTTAAATGGACATCATTCATCACCTTGTACATAATTTTCATACTGAGATCATAAAACAAGTACTACAAAAGTCTTTAGACAGCACACTGCTGGAGGGGAAAATGTACAGCTCATACTTCACAGTAGCTCATAAAAGAATTATGTGGAAATATATTTACAATAAATTATTTTACTCTGATACAATGTGGATTCTCTGCTCAACAAAGTGGTTTCATGAGTCGATGGAGAGAACACAAGGAATATGATCATTATGCACAAAACAACAACATGCCAAGATATGACTATGAAATTGTGGACACAAGCAGTAAAAAACTACCAGTCTGCACTGTTGTTTGCAAGATAGTCTCTGCGTCCAATATTGGATGCTTGCTTGCTCTGCACTGCTTCCAGCTTAGGGCAGTCCGTGATACGATGTCCAAGGCCACCACAATACGAGCAACCACGTTCCTCTGCACATTACAAATTGAAACACATTAAATGTGACATCAAATGCAAATGACAGCCATGAGTACAAGAAAAGTAAAATTTATATTGCAGAAACACAATAAAGAGGAGAGTGTAATATTGTAACAATATAATTAATTTTCACTATTCAATTTTCAAGTGCAATGCAATGCACATGTTACCATCAGTACAATGGCTGTTTTACTTTAAAAGAAACCGGTAACCAGTATAGAAAATAGTATTATTTGATATCTTGGCATCACACACTGTGGTGATATGAAAAATGCTGATCATCCTATTTTCCATAAAGGATGATGATCAACATGATCAGGATGTATGTAACACTCAAGGGAAGTATAGGGTTCATCACAAGTATCAAGTACTACAACACAGCAATGATGTAGTTAGGTGTTAGTGCTGCCTGAGGAAGCTGCTGTGAAATTCTGTGTCATGTCACATTATTTTGAGCTTAGTAAGGTCAGGTAATGTCAAATTACAGAAAATGTTCATATATTAAAACAACAGTACATATTTGTAGTATAGTTCGGGTGAGTACTTGAAAATGTTCTCCAGTTTTTAAAATTTTAAAGTAATTAAAAAAAAAAAAAAAAAAAAAAAAATCAGCATTTGAAAGTCTGGCATTTGCACACCTCTCCCATTTTAACTTCTTACTTAATGTAATGGTAGCAGTCTTGATACTTGCATGAAATACATTCCCTGATGCCCTACACAAAACGTGCCACATGTTTTGCTGACATTACGCCTGCTACAACCTTACAACTACCTCCATCGTGTCTATGAACTCACTGCATTCATTTTATTTTTAATTGTCATTCAATTATTTTTCTTCGATCAACACCTTGTACTATGTATATGAGACAGTTCTGAACTCTTCATGAAATTTGCGAGTATGAATTTGCAAGTATGGATACAAAATGTGCTCTGGTGCTTCCAGGAAGTCTAGTAAGGTAAGCTTTGGAGAAACAGTTATTGCTAGGGTAAAAAACTATAAGAGCCTACTCACCTCCAAGGTCCAGGTACTTCTCATTCTCAGATTGAAGTGCACTAAGAAAGGGTGGTACCTTCTGTTTTGCTTCAATGAGCAAGTGCTTCATGTCCAGAAGTACAGATTCATCTAAAAATTAGAAAAGGAAATGCACTTTACGGGAATGCTGAGTGTAGCATCATATACAATATTCCCTGAGGATTGAACCCCTGAGGCAAAACTATGTCAATGGGGACTAACAATGAGAAAATCTCTTATAGGCTTCAAGTGTTCGACACTTACATCATAACAACACAATTGCTTCTTGAGATAATATCCCTAAACTCAACCAGGAGGAGACAACAGAGTGAACTCCCTCATTACACAGAACAAGCTGGCATACAGGTTGTATAGAGTATGGAAATAGGATGTCGACTTAGAAGGCACGGAACAAGATTTGACGATACTTACCACAAGCTTTGTTCACAAAAGTTGTGGCAATTCCAACCTTCCCTGAGCGGCCAGTACGTCCAATGCGGTGCACTATAGAAATAACGAGATTTAATTCAGAAAAATCAAAATTAGGTCAACCAGCAGCATTAGTGAAGTCTCACCATAGTTTTCAATGTCTTCTGGCATGTCGTAATTGATTACATGCTGAATGTTTTCAAAGTCCAACCCCTTAGAGGCAACATCTGTAGCAACCAGAACATCCTTTTCTCCTTTCCGAAATGCATCTACAGCTCTGGACCTTTCTTCTTGATCTGCATACAACATATTGGATTGTATATGCCCCTGCCCTTTTGGGTTTTAGGCAGGCGTTACTCGCATTTCCTGCACTTTCAAAGAAAACAAACGGGGAGCAGTGTCGTGGGAGCAAAAGTATATATGATTTGCAACAGTGACATTTGAAATTTATCGTCTCCAATTTTCTGCATCTTCCTGGGTTTGCTCCAATTGACCTCAAGAGAAATGAGAAGATCAGGTGTGCGCACTAGGTGAAAACTTGTAATAAATTTTCCGTCCAACCCCTAGCATGTTTGAAAACACGACATTTCATGTGCACTAAACCGACAGTGGAATTTCTAAATCGCTCCCGAAGACAAACACCACTTGCAACTGCGGTTAAAGTGGTGTTTATTCCCTGCATGCCTTTCTTCGTCCAACCTAGTTAGAACCTAGGTGATAGTACGTAGTTCTACAGCTAAAATAAAATAAATACAGTAAACCCTCGTTAGTACGAAGTCGCTTTTTGCGAATTTTTTTACGGACCCGACCGAAACTCATGGATTTTACGAAGTGCACAGCCACTCGGCTCCGCTTTCTACGAAGCGACAGCAGCAGCCGCCGCCGCTCCTGATGTCGACGAACTGCAGAAATTTGGGCGGGCGGAACAGCCTTTCCTAAGCAATGGGCAGCAGCGGCGTTGCCTCTGTTTTGTGGGAAATCCCGTCACGTTGGTGACATCACAGTGAGGACCATATGGCTCAAGAATGCCACAGAGTGCACGCGTGCGCAACACCGGAGGACGACTGCGATGCGTTCGCCATGATGGACGACAAGCTCCCCGTCGTTGCTCCTGCCACGGACGCCGAAATTGCTGAGGCTGTTCTTGGGACGAATGAGGACGATGACGACCAGGACGAAGAACCTCGCGAGGTGCCAACTACGGCGCAGACACAGAACTGTCTGCGATTACTTTGTAACAAGGTCAAATGTAGCAGCGGCGACTACAATCTGATGCAGTGTTTGAAGCAGCTGGAGGAAAAACTGCTTGCGCCAAGCAAAAATGCTTGCCAAACGAAGGTGACATCCTTCTTTTCTATTAAATAAAGCTGTTTTGAAGACCATTACTTTGGAGGTTCGTCTGTTTCGGTAGGTTTTGAGGCTTGCATGGTTTTCTTTGGTACAGACTAAGGGTGACATGTGTTTTCTACAGCATTTTTGCTTTTAAGGAATTATCACTTATAACGAATTTTTTTGCCGTCCCGTTGACTTCGTTATAACGAGAGTCTACTGTATGTTTCTTGGGAAAGTTTTGCAAAAGCTGATACTGGCATTGAAACATACCTTTGCCTCCATGAATTGCGACGGCTTCCACACCTTTGAGTAGCAGGTACTCGTGGATTGCATCTACGTCTTGTTTTTTCTCAGCAAATATTAAAACCTACAAACACGTCACAGAATGGAAATGTTATGTGCATTCAATACAAAAGTGGTAACAAAGAAAGCAGCCACTCGTATAATGCTTACTGGGGGAGCAGTTTTTTGCAGTGTGTCCAGCAGATGAACAATCTTCGCCTCTTGTTTGACATACTCAACTTCCTGTATGACATCCAAGCTCGCAGCCCCGGCTCTTCCTACGTTTACAGTTATGGGCTTCACTAAGGCACTCCTGGCAAAATTCTGAATTTTCTTTGGCATAGTTGCAGAGAACAGAAGAGTTTGCCTCTGGCCCTGAAATATTGAGCAAGAGTAATATGAAAGAAAGCCATGCTGTTACAGAAAAGAACAAATGATTGCACAAGTACACAGGTAGGAAACACAGTCGGGTGAAGAGAGATACACAGAATAATCTCCGGACAAACGTCCCTACAAGCTTAAAGTGAAAGCACTTCTTGCAAACCTTTTCCTCCTTAAAAAGAGAAAGCACAAGCTTCAAACTGCTCAAGTACAAACCTTGAAAAACGAGAAAATTGTTCGTACATCCTCTTCGAAACCCATGTCTATCATCCTGTCTGCTTCATCTAAACACAAGTACCGGCATATATCCAAATTAACCATTTTCTTATCTAACATATCCATAAGTCTACCAGGTGTTGCTACCATGATGTGGACGCCTCTGTCAGGATAGAAAAAAAGTGAACTGCAGCATCCTTTCAGAAGTCTTCTGCTTGCACCTTACCTCCGGACAACATCTAACTGCTCCCTCACCGAAATGCCGCCAATGCAAAGGCAGCTCCGAAGAGAGCTGTAACCAGCGGAGTCGAGTGCACGAGAGAAGTGCATAATGATTTCAAACGTCTGCTTGGCCAGCTCACGCTAGAAAGAAGCGCAAAGAGATATTGATACATTTAGAGAAAGACGAACACAGAGTCCCGTAGGCAGAGTCTTTTACAAAACGAACAGCCACAGATGCGCGAATCATTCGCTCAAGCGATGATCGTCATCATCGCGTAACAGTATTAGTGTTAAAAGGGAAACTTAAATGAGTAAATATTCAACAGCTCAATAAAGCAGAGAAGGTCCTTACAGATGGGCAAACTATGAGACCATAGGGACCCTCGTTTTCTATGAATGGCATCTTTTTTTCTTGCTCTAGGCAGAACATGATTATGGGCAGGACGAAGACCAGTGTTTTTCCTGAACCGGTAAATGCGATTCCAATCATGTCTCGACCAGACAAGCTGCAAGTTTTGAGATGAACGTGTGAGCTTCAACGATCAGCAACACAAAACACATGTCATGAGGTTTCTACTTACACTGCAGGAAGTCCTTGCATTTGAATCGGTGTTGGCTTTGATATTCCTTTTTGTTTGAGACTGGACAAAATAACCTTAGGAAACTTCATCTCCTAAAGATAAATTGTTGAAACCATTTGAAACAAAATATTCAGATGTATCTTTTACAAAGCTCTGAGAGAATACTTCGGTTTCAACTAACCCTGAAAGTAGTTATAGGAGGAGGAATTTCTTCCCCTTCAACTAGGATGCGGTACTGTTTTCTGATGTTTTCTTGATACTGTGGAGGGTAAGCAGTAATGTACTTTGGCACTTTCCACCTGTTAATGAAAGGAATAATTATACTACTGTACTCTATCCATCTAGTAGACTGCAATGACATAAAGGATTACTACACACTGGCATTTTTAAAGATATTTTAGAAGAGGCACCGCAGAAAAAAATAGATAAGCTGCTACCTGCTACATCTTAACGTGTAGACATTTAAAAAACAAAGCAAGTTTTCTACATACCCTGTGGTGATTGGATCTTCGTACTGTATCCCTTTAGCAAGTTCGGCCACTCCCATAAGAGCTGTTGAGGTGCCAACACAGTGTTAATAACTGTTGAACAGCATATTAAATGGGGGAACAATTAAACAGTTAGGAGTGAATGAGAATCTCTTACTTACCTCTTCGCTCTGCAACGCTTTCGAGAATTTTTTCCTCTTCCTTCAGCTGTTTTTCAAGTGCACTCTCTTTTCGAGCTGGAATGCATATTTTGCAAAAGAGATATGAAAACATAAGGCTCTAGAAATCAGAAAATATCGCCCACACAAACAAATATCCACCTTCAGCTTTTTTCTTCAATTCTGTATGCTGGTCCAAAAGGCTGACATTTGACTTTCGGCCATACTCGTCCTGATATTCCTCATCGTCATCGGTCGCGGTACTTGATCTTTCTTTCTTGTCCTCCAACAGAATAGCATGTAGCCGACCCAACTTGCTTAGCTATTGAAAGGACAATGAGTAACATAAGGCTAGCAGAAGAATAAGCAATGAATGAAATAAGGATAAGATATTCAGAGCACAACGGCTTATTTCTTAAGAGGAACCACCGACAGTACATGCCTGGAACTAAGCTGGTGGAATGGGGATATACGAAAGATGCAACAATTAATTAGATAAGCAGATGTCTACCAAATTAAACTGCTCAAAATTCCCTGACATGAACAAACTTCCTTTTATTCCTATTTAGCATTGCACACTTTATTTATACATTACACACTTAAAGGGCTCTCAGCTCAAACAGTGCACATGTTCAAAGTGAGCAGAAAGCTGGTGCAATCATTCCATGCATGCTCGTATATCATAGAAGTGCAGCTAGTTCATGAATGCAAAACAAGAGTCACAAGGATGCTATTTCAGATACAAAATTAATAAACAACAACATCAGGTACAGCGATTTATTTCCGTGTTTTCTTATTATGCTTTACACGAAATGTTCCTAAAAACGCGACACTGAGAAGGCTGAAAGGAATGAGTGAGGTGAACAATGCTGGCAGTTTGTTACCACGCTTTGAAGTTTGTAAGCACTGCTACAATGAGAGTATGATTGACCACAATTCCTTATTCGTTCGCAAAAAAGGGGGCGAGCAATATATTGAGGCTGGATACTTACTGTTTGTTTTCGTCGTTCCTTTAGAGGTACGTACGGTGCGTAGTTATCGTCAGAGTCGCTGCTACTGCTTTCTTCGACGCGTCTCTGAAACACATTGAAATATGACTACAAAGCAGGCACATGAGACAACGTGCCTTCCAGCTTTAATCTGTATATACGCCAGCTTTTTTCCCACACATATACACTCACGAAACAACAATACATAATAATCCCCTTTGCTGGACGATGCATGGCACTGACACTAACGCCCGCCCTAAAAGCATCGCTTAGAGCGCAGAATTAATATTCCAGGCATTTCTAGCTCTAAATAAGTTCACTTAAATTCTGTAATCTCGTCGTATTACTCACTTTTCTCGACGACAGTCCTGATTTATCGTTTCCACGATTCTTCCTGTCGTCTCGCTCGGCATCCATTTTCAAACGCGATGACGATGCCAAAAGGAAATACCAACGTGTACGAGTACCAACAATGGTCATTGTGTTTCGGTTTCATTTTCACGTATCGCCATTTGTGTGATAAGCGTGTCTGTGAGGAATGTGACAGTGACAATGATAGTGAGTGCATGAAAGTTTAATCAGCATGCACTTAAACACTTTAATCAATTCGTGTCTGAGAACATCAACTGCATACAATGTAAATGTGCACACGAACAAAAAATCTCAACACAGACAAAATGTTATTTCTTCCTCTGTGTCTTGGGATTTTATTTATTTATAATTTTAATTTACAACTTTTTTGTGCTTGTTACACGTTTTGTTTTACAATTTTGTTGCAGAGCTGAGCTGTCGTAATCACAGAAGCACTAGACATGTGTCCTGCTATAACCTTTAATAATGGTAGTCCTATGACAATATAATCTCAAATTATGTTTTGTCAACTCTGATCTGGAATAAATGATACTAGTGGTAAAGTAAATAGAATTTGGTTATATCCCATTTCGCGTAAATCAAATTTTCGAATTACGGAAAGTGTAATGTGTTAGGCGAAACGTGACTGATATCAAATGGACGTCCTTTACCATGTCTTCTGGTAAGACTGGCTAAGAGGATGAATGCTCGTTGCAGGTAATCAGTGATTAGGGATAATTGTTGGACACACCTACGCAAATTTGAACGAAACCTTTTCTAGACTTCATTTTCAGGATCAGGTCTTATAATTTATTGTTTTTGCCTCATATAAAATTATCTTCGTTTCCGTTTGTTTTGTTTTGGAATGTATATCCCTTCTGTCTTATAGTTGGGGGATTTAGTATCGCCAGAGTCATTTTGGATGGGGGAAAACAAAATACGTTTGGACCTTCAGCCGATTTACTACAACGTTTTGTGACTTTTGAGTTTGATTATCGGAGTGCTAGAAATCGTGGATGTATTCTCGTCAATAAATAAATGTGACGATAATGTACACATCAGTTTTCATTCGCATATTAGAAAGAGCTACGTTATGCGTAAGTAAATATCCACTAATGCTCTTGAATAATTTAAGTGAGATGCTGCTCTGAATATAGTGTATGTCAATGTGGTCGACTCGAAGAGGTCAGTTGGAAATACAAGGGTGTACTGTGATACTCACCTATGTGTAGTATACGCGTGTCTGGTACGCGAATGCTTTCTAAATGTGGATTGAATCGGATTTGAAATCAAGAAGAAGAAGAAGATGTGAATCCGGTGGTGGTGGTAATATCGTTGACTGCTCGCCGTAGTCGACCTCGCTTAGTGCGGGCAACGTCACGACTGGTGCAGGGGGCAACGCACCAAACGCGTGAGTACCACACTCAGGCAGCAGGCTACTGTTACAAAGCTAACTGTTACATAACTGTTATTGCTACTTGTGTTAAGGATGACGGACTGTATGATCAATATATAAAGCAGCAACATGTAACTGTAACAGGTAACATGCGGGCAATGCTTCATCGCATTTATGATGCTATCTTGCGAAACGGCCGCCTTTTCTTTTGATGCGCCGCAAGCACACCAGCATGCACCATAGATTAAGCGCAACTGGACAGCTTGTACTTGGGGGTGAGGAGACCTGTGGAGAATATGTCAGTGTGTTGACAGAAGAATGTTTAGGCGAAACGGGAAGTCACAGTTTACAGCACGTCGCATTTTATGTTGCCATCTTGCCAGGCGACGGCCCTTTCTTTTCATGTGCCTACTCATTAAGCATACCGGGACTCTCTGCAGAACAGACTAGGCGAAAGGGGAATCTTGCAATGGGGGATGTGTGTTCAAATGAACCGGTTCATGCAAAGCGGAAACATGCCCTTCTTTTGCAGAACTCATACTTAACGTCAGTCCAGCCCAGTGACTTATCTTTCGTCAGTGCAGTTCTAGGCTCATAGTGTATAACTATAGACTGCAAATATACAGCTCGGGCTCGCCTCTTTTCGGACTATCTTTCCACAGTGCCATGTCACGACAGTTGGTACGACATTGTATTGCTTGGAGATATACGGCTTGTTGGTTAGGACGAAACGCAGTGGGCAACGTGACGTCCAAACAGCCCATAAAGACCGTCGGGGTACTTGATGATTAACACAGTCTAAAAATAGTGGCCCCACGTACACTTATCTTCATTTATATCGAACACTTTTCTCACGATGGACACCTATTAGTGTGTACTACAAGACGCGAAAAAAAAAAAAAAAAAAGACGAAAAGAGAACAGCGATGTCACCGAAAAGTCTCGCGAAGTAAAGACTTCAGTTTTAGCACCGTTTCTAAGCGTACAACCACTCAGGACACGACCGTCCAAACACCTCGTTAAGAGGGCTTATCGCCGCCTTGATGCACAGGCCAAATTCTTCACGGTCCCGTCGTGGGACCTTAGTGTGGAGCACCGGGGCGGCTAATCGGCCACCATTCTTAATTGCAGCCTAATAAACCCCCTCGACGATGGGACTACAACAAGCATTCAGTAAATCGACAATGGGGCCGGCGTACCGCCTTTCAGTGGAGCCACAATTAGGGAATCGTAATTTCCGTTTAATTATCACGCACCCTTTCGAATTCCTGCACGCCGTGCACGATGTTTCACTCGCTCCTGATGATATTGCCCAGCCGTTCTATTTATCTTGATTACTCATTTGTAATGATGTCATATTTCATCTCATTACCTCTGGGCGGCTTCTAATTGCGGTCGCTATAATTCGAGAGGAAAGCTTCGTGACGCATCTTCCGCTCTACTCTCTCTCTTCTTTTTTTTTTTTTTTTTACAAATATGGTACTTTAATTAGTATATACGGTCCGAATTAATTTCTAATTGAAATGGAAGACTGTGAACCACAAAGGAAACCAAAGGTACTGGCGTGTGACAGCAGTGGCGTCTTGGTCCCGAGAACAGAGGTCCAGCTTCCTATGAGCTCGTCTTTTCGGCTGGGCAATTAATGGCTGTCTTTAGATTGATGGCGTTCCTAATTGTATTCGAGGTTCAAGTAGTGGAGAACACGAACTCTGCCCGTAACTGATTTTCAGTCTTCATTTTTATGCGTGGGTGTTTATGCTGCACTCTCGGTCTCATAGGGAGTTCCCCTGGGTGTGCCCACAATCCTTACGACGTCTCGACACCGTCACGACCTCATTCGATGTCACAGAAATGCCATTCTAGGCAATGTATTGATAACCTATCGGGGCATGGACAGTTCTATGTTGGATTTAAACGAATATCGCCTTGAACATATTCCCAAACGAGAAAGGACAGGGGAAGAACAAAAAAGAAAAAAAGCAAAAGAGTGTAGCATGAAAAACTTCCCCAATCACGAACAAAATCTGCAATACAAAACTTCGCGCAAATTCTTCATGACGAAAATTTCACAAACGTTAACATTTCGAATGTTCAGTTTTACCGCAAGAATGATATTTATGCAGAAAAGTGTGCTTGCAGGAAAAGTGATAAACCCCCAGTGGATTTATTCTTGGGTGCTCTTTTCCCGCGCAACCTTTTGTCGCCCTGCTCCCGCCTCGTCGCATGAAGAAAAAAAGAGTAACCAAAATGGACAAAAAATATTAACGTTCATTGACGAGGAGCCAGTAAAAATCAAATGACCGATTGATTGAGCGATATGATTGGGTGGATTTGGTTCTCTTCTGAGAATGTGTGTGTTGGGCACATATCTAGTGAATCCAGTCCTATCACCTCCGGTTTCCCGGGCAAACCTTATTGCAAACCCGTTGAAAACGCTCTCAACAAAAAAACTTGTGTACACTTTCGGACCGCTCAAATACAATACATCACAAGTTTTTACGCTTAATATTGTCCTGTGGTCACTCCTACAGAAACTACATATGACGCCTGGCAGTGTATTGCTCCTCCGCGTATTACATACGCAGAGGAGAGAGCTTGTAGATTAATCTTCCCGTTGCAGACATTGGTGCTATTAAAGACGAGGGAGGTAAACTTTGTAGCTATGACACCGGTGAAAGACAATAACAGCGCTCCCTTGTGGCTCTTTGCCAGGAAGGCGCAATTTGGTCGTCGGGAACCTGTGTTTGCTCTGGTACCGAATCGTGGCGGGCGTCGAAGCCGGTCCTGGAATTAGCTCCTCTTTGCTGCTCGCAATACGAGACATTTGGAGAGAGAGAGGGAGAGAGAGAGAGGGGGGGGGGAAGAAAAAACAGATGTCAACCGTCAGCTTCACCCGTTTCTTGCAAAGCCAATTGACACAAAGAAAAAGGAAAGATATCATCAAGAAGCTGGTAGATGGGTCTCTTGAGAAGTTGTGATTGGATTCAGCACGATCTATATATAACGGTAACCTCCCTTTCCTCGATGTTTCAGGCTGTGTCTTCTACGATGCTAGCTGGGAAAATAATAAACAGGCACCATGTAATTAGCAGGCAGCTTGACGTTGGTTGTAATGCTCTGAAACCAAACTTGTTTTAGCTATTGCGTACCCATCTGTGCCATAGCTGTTTCGGACGTCTGAATATAGATTTTTTGCCTGTCTTAACTAGAGAACAACTAAAGCTTTTAAAGGTTTTGGCGTTCTGCAATTTCAATCAATCCTTGCTCCGCTCGCAACCGACTGTACCGCTTCAGTAGACGCTGTCACAGGCCACACGACCCTCCATAAACTCTTAATGCTATGGCATTCGCTTCTCCAACATTGACGGACGTAATCAGGAGCGGTAGGCGCACTTACAAAAAAGAAACACTTAACGACGTTGAAGGAAACTAACAAGACGGCCGACACGACTCACCGCCGACAGGCCTTCGTGTGGTGACGACATGCTAGGGCCTACTTTACCCTTCCACCGTGAGGCATTGATTGTCGGCATCTTTATTTTATTTTATTATATTTATTTTTTTACTTTTCATCAGGAGTGTGAGATAAAAGAAGGGATCCAGTTAAAAAAAAATAGGAGGGGGTGAAAAGGGCGGTTTTGATTGAGAGTTGTTATTTATGCGGCACGATGCACTTCCTCGTTGACACTCGGGTAATTGCGTTTCCGCGGGAGCCATGAAGGCAGCAGCAACCTGCGAATGCTGAGGTCCCGCGCAGGGGCGACGGGGCAGGCGTCGCGGGAATTGGGAGAAATAATAACTTTTTCGTTTCCCTTTCTTCCCCTTCCCACGCGCAAGACAGAGCGAGCCAATTTGTTGAGCTGGATCCAATTTTCGATCGCAGTGGCACGGGGGGCTTCTGCTGCCCCGGGTGTGGAGACGGAGCAGCTCACACATAAGCACACGGCGGTGACAGTAATTCGTTCCGCGTTTTAATCTCGTTTTAGGTACAGCTCATAAATAATTATTAGGCACACGTCGAAGACTGTCGCTCTTTTGCGTCGCGCTACTGGTGAAAGATTCCGCAGGTACCTTTTGTTGTCACCGGCGGGACGGGCAGCGTTCCCTCGAGTCTTGAGCAAAGTTTGCGGTGGAACTTCTCAAGTATGCAGTTAAGGAGGGAGCAAAGAAAGCAAGGTGGAGACGTTAATCAGGACACTCGCCACCGTGTGACATGAATTATGCCTGCAAGGTAGACCCTATGCATGATTGACACGTGCGCCGATTGAACGGAGACTTCGTTTCTTCGGGATCGAGAAACGAATGAGTAATCCCGTGAGAAGCTGCGCTTCGGTTTTCTTACAAGAGGGCTAAGCGAATTCAATCATTAGGTGTATAGCCAGAAGAACGTGCACAGAAGCAGGCTAGTGCTGGTGCTCAAAGCTAAGAAAACTAGTCATCGTTTTGCCAGTCGCTCACCGTTTTCTGATTATGTACATCTTAAACTTTGTACATCTTTAGATTCAATTTTCTATATTTATTTGAATAGGTCAGCCGAGATTCTCAGGAAACATGGATTAGCCCAAAACATGTTCAGTGTGGAGTGTTGCGTCTGCCCTCGTCATTGGCGATCAGACAGGATGATAGACATGGGTTTCGAAGAGGATGTACGAACAATTTTCTCGTTTTTCAAGGTTTGTACTTGAGCAGTTTGAAGCTTGGGCTTTCTCTTTTTAAGGAAGAAAAGGTTTGCAAGAGGTGCTTTTACTTTAAAAGGACGATCTCGTACAAAACGACCTGTTTAAGACCTATGCCATTCGAATCGTCATTGTCGTAAATAGCACACTGCGAATTTTTTTCGCCAGAAACGCAGCAGATATTAAGTTAAACGAATTAAAGTGATACGACAACAACATCCGGTACGTCAGCATGTAGAGGAGTCTGGTATTGGACGAAAAGTGCAGCGAATCGAGGCAGACGATGGCACACCGGGTCTCGTTCAAATTTTAGTGTGAGCATTCGCCCGCAAGAAAGGCGAGCGCTGTGATCGCTATGTGAAACTATTGCGCTCCTGCCGATGGGCTTTCAGTGAGGTCTTACTTTAGTACTAACGATTCTTGCTTCACTAAAGTTTCGAAATCGACCTTTCTGTACGACACTGTCCCTTTAAAGGTCACTTTAGGCGTAGGTATGCAACAGATAATGAATGTTCATTCGTCTGTTCGGAAAAGTGTGCAACGTACTTGGGTTGAATATCATGACTAAATGATGAATGGCTGACAAGTCTTTTATAGCCAAGTTGCCCTGCGGAGAACAGAGGTAGCCACGAGAGGAAAAAGTTTGAGGCCTGAGGTTATTAAAAGTGACTCTGCATCCTGGCATACGATTTCTGAGGCTTCTAATACTGGCAAGAGACCGTAACTGTTTTCAAGGATGAAGTGGGTGGAGACGTCGCAGGCGGACACACAGCTTTAACAACCCGCGCACTGAATCCAAAACGAAAGTGGAATGAAAATGACCATTTGATTGGTTACACATATGCACTTCTGAAGAGCGTATGGTCAGAAACCATTTAGGTGAACCTTTCCTTATTGAATTATGCTCTTTTCTTAACTGAACTCGATGACCAAGTCCTTTTCTTCCAGTTTATTCTTAGCGTACACAGTCTATGTGACAAGCATCTTCCGCGACTGGGAAATTCAGCAGATATGTCGCAATCGGTAACTTGAATATTCTATTCAACGAGGCTACCTGGCAAGGAAAGTTAATATGCGAATAAAAGCCCCATCATGGACACACAGCAAATGCAGGATATCACGCAAAGGCTGGTCTCTACCGTGTTCTACCAATCAGGCTTTTACTTTCAGGGCCCCTACGTGATGCTCATGCTCACTCACCTAGAGGTCGAACAAATTTCTCGTGCGTGCTTATTGCGTGTGACTCCTGACGAAAGTAAGGGATGCAATCAGTGCATAATGCAGCTTATGCGAGTCATTGCGACGGATGTGTTCGAAAATGCTGGCAGCGGCAGTAAGGGGTGGTTTGGATCCATAATGGATGTGCGGCGTGTATACGAATGGCGGCCGTTGAGGGAGCATCGCGTATTCTCACAGGTACAGCTCAGTGCTAAGAACCATAAACGGGGCCCTACATTGTCTCCTGGGGAAAATAGCCAGGCTTGCCAATGGCCAGTTCCGTTCACCATTGTGATGCCTCGATAAATTAGAGGCTATTTTCTTGGCCGAATGTGTGCGCATGCTCTCCTTCGCGTGTGGGATGTCTTATCACTGCGCTGCACTCAATGGAACGCTGATTAGCTGTGTTTACGAGCTCATGTGGTTGTGTTCGGCTTATGGGTGCGGGCCGCGAAAACATATTCATGCTCATGACGGGTCGATGGCGAAGCATTTTTATTTCTTCTTCCTCTTCTTCTTTCTTTCTTTCTTTCTTTCCTTGTTTCAGACGCATTGGGTTCGATATTTGTCCTGCCTAACAATGAGGGCAGGGATGTTGCTGTTTCACGAGTAGATTTTAAATGGGAAGAGATTGTCAGGCTGTCCGTGACTTCGAGGAGGCTCCAACGAAAGGCGCTTCAGAAAGTTTCCCTGGTACGCGACAGCAAACAAGTAATTCTAGGACCTCGGCTAGGTCGAGGAGCCAAGGTGGTGGTTCCAGGTGCACATCGAGGTGGCGGTCGAGGTGAGACTAACAAATATTTTTATTGATACGACACACGATATCACATGTATGGCACATGAATAGATGACAGACTTATCTGGTTGGGCGGTGTGGTCTCCCTCGGTGGTTCGTCCTTCATGCAGATGGTAGGGTCCCATGAAGCGGCAAGGTCTGAAGACCAGTGTGGCTTCCTTAGCGCTTTCGTTCAACCAGAGTTGCTACGTTCTAATCAGTCCATTGCACCACTCCCAACCTACATTTTACATGCGGGTAGTACGGTCGCAGCAGTCTCGACCCTTCGACCACAGTCTGCCATCTGCCCTCGAACTCCATACTGGCGTTCCCCGAGGTGGCCTTTCTGTTTACAGTTCTTCTTCATGTTTTTTCTTTTTTCATTCCCGTTTAGGTGGTTTCATTCAGACTGTCTTCAAGCCCCACATACTTGTACGCGTCGGCGAGGTCAACCGTAGACCCGTGCGAACCAGACTCATTTGTATATGGCACCTCAAAAACAAGTGCCCGGTTTAACGTTATAGGGATGGGAGGCGCAGATTTATGGCCACTGAGAGGAATGCAACGAAGTGCGCGAAGTCCCTCTTTTTCACGTAGGATAACAGAGGAAATCATGACAGAGATATCCCGACCCGTGCGGAAGTGCATTGCTAAAACATGGTGTACTCAAATTGTATTCAGGCTGCATAAGAAGGTATAAGAAAGGATAGCACTGTAAATATCAAGTCACCTAGTAGTCGCTGGATGACGCGTATATAATTTGTGAGACCGACTTTCTAGTAATTAAACCCTAGTAAAGTTTTTCCGCTCCTCTCTCTTACATACACACCGGGTCACATGGCTAAAAGCAAAGAGCGAGGAGATGCAAGACTCCTTCTACTTTCCCCCTTCAGGGTTGTTGCAAGCCATGGAGTCAGCAATTCACAGCATTCATCTAAATGCCCCTCTCGGTGGCGCTATCATAACCAATATTGGAGTCACCGAGATGCCTACTGTGCACGTGTCACGCACACACGGAACATATATCCTGTAACACATGTACATCCAGCCGCCAGGCAGAGAAGGATGCCTTAACAGCCGGGAATAGCTCGCTGGAGTCTGGTGCTCCTGGATACATCTGCCAAGGTTCATGGTCCCGCTGCCCGTAATCCGTCTGAACACTGCTTGTAAGGAACTGGACTAACGCGCCTGGAACGATGTGTGACTACGGGAAATTTTCTCGGTTTGAGAAAAGCTTGCGCTCAGAGAACACCTTCACGCTGGCACTTTGTTGTCCCGTGATTCACTGCGACCACGTAATAGATATATTGAAAATAAAAAGTGTATTCATTCTAACTACTGCTTTAATTGAAGAGGTTGTTCTAGATGCCTTTCGGATCCCAGCCAAATCCAGTAGCTATTAATCAAGGACTCGTCAGTGCAGCAGATGCAGGGAACATTCATAATATCATCAGGACTGTTCAAGAGGGATCTCTGTAACCAACCAGTTTTATTCAGGGGGATTCAGAATTTATTTTATTTGATTCAATCGCGAATTGCACAAGCGGATTGAATCCTTATAGCCAATATCTGAATGATTCCTGAATGATATCAGTGACCAATTTTGGGTTCAGACCGGAATAAGAAATCAATCCAGGAACCGGAGCTGTTACCGAGTCGGCACGGAAATTACCGCCACTCGACCTGCTGCTGTACCTGAAGCAGCGCACTGCTAAACAGGATCCATTGGATTTGAGACCGGTTGCAAGTGCGCCGTTGCCACCTTACAACGGCTGTTCCGCAAATCACATTCATGGGCGCACTTTGCTGTCGAATATTCATTTATGACTTCAATGACAGGCGCTATGTCAGCATGTGATACACCTCTGTGTTGACAACAGGTTATCTCAAGGGAAGGATGATAGGAAAGTGGACCTGTTTATCCTTATCATAATAAAACAATTTTATGGTAAAATAGAATACCAGAGACCACAGGAGAAGGCGAGGAAAGCACGCCCATGTGACTTGCGGAACAGCCGTCGTAGGGCGTTTCGTGTCGCTGGTGCAGACGCAGGTCACGCATTCCTTTGAACGCTGTTGGGGACCTATTCCAAACTATGTCGTTCCCACAAGCGAGTCGGTTCGAAACGATAGCACATGTCAAGTGACGTCCTCTAGCGATAGCGACCAACATTTTGCGTTGTTGGTACGCCTAATATGTCGTACTTCTGTCGCTGGCTCTAACGATAGCACTGGAAGTGTTATCGTCTCCGACAGGTCATTGTAACCGCGTTTTATCAGCGTTGGCACGCTTATCACTGTTTGTGTGGGCGGCATACGTGCACGGATTACGAAAAGTGGCGGGTGTCGTTCCGATGTCCTTGGACGCTGGCGAACGATTCTCCCCTACCGGCACCATGGCAGCGCTGCTGTTAGCTCGGAATAGGCCCCCCGGGCCCGGTGCCTGGCTATTGGTTGACGTGCTATCAGTCCAGGTATTTCCCATGTTGTCCAGCATGCTGTTCATCATCTTCAGCATGTTGTCTTTCGTTACCGCTCAAGGCCATGCAAATTTCTTTCAATATGGCACGTTCACTCACCGCACTCCGGCTCCGCCAGCTGGACTGGTGTCATTAATTCCTACAAATTCGTAGCAAATTTATTTGCAAATTTATGGCTTGACAGAAGGAACTCTCCATTTACGGTACCTTGCTGCTTGATGACAAATCTGGCTTGTTATTTAGTGGGGTATCACAATTATGCTCGAATCACAGTTCCGTGACAGAGGCTCTGCGGTCTCTGAACAGTTCTTTTTCTCGAATACAGGCCTCCACATATTTAAAAGCAACGCTGGAGTACATAGTTTGCAGTAGCATAAGTGCCATGAAACAAGTTTGAAATTTGTGGAGCGAAGGACAGTCACTACCTGGCGGCGACGACTCTGATACCCCTCATGGCCACAGTCTTCTGCCACTTCTCTCTACCAGCACACTCTCTATCAGCATGGTGCGCGCTGCTTTTAAGGTGCAATGGTGAGCCCACCGCTGAAATGCCGTCGACAAATGGTGAGTGGAATACATCAATGGCCAAATCGTGTGAAAACCTACATAAATAATGAAGTGCTAAATATAGCTACCAGTAAAAAGTCAGGGCCGGTTCCAGGTAAGTTGGTTTCCCGTGCCATCTCAAACCTTCCCCTCTCCCAATTAAAAGTAGTCTTCATCGTTTCTCGCAAATGACAGATTTGTTTGTGCACCTCGGAGGTTTTCCTCTTTGTTTTCGGTTTCAGTTCATATTAACGTATGTTGTTAGTGCCCGCCATAACCGTATATAATTTCTGGAGATCTGCAACGTTAAGAAGCGGACGGTCGAACTGTATACCGCGCTGTAGGGCACATTGCGGAAGCAGTCCCTCCAGACATGTCTGCTTCCGTTTTTAACGAATATCTAAGGACAGTTACCAATATCTATTTGACAGTTTAATTTTAGGTGCATATTTCATCTTGCTTCTGTCCTTTCTGTTTTCTCTTTCGAATGAATTTAAATTGTTATCTATGTGGCGACTGAGTCGACCGTGGACATCAGATGAAAATGGCTCACGAAGAGACTATGTCATACCTCAAAGCTTGTTGCCCACAACGGCCCAGCGTCGGTTAGGAAAATCAACCGGGTCGTGAATAACGCGAGCGTTCGACTTCACGTCTTATTCCGCCGTCATGACATGTTGCGCGACGCGCGTATACTTCAACAGGCACGCGCATATAGTTTTTGAGAAGCGTTTGCTTCTGTGCTCGCACTGTACCGACGGCGAGTTCACCACTGCGTTGAGTAAGAAACAGACACTAAAAAGATCGGCGTCGGCACCCCCATGCCTCTGCGGCGGCGCAGGCCGCCCACCCATAAGATCGGCCCTAAGTCAATAGTAAAGTGCTGAGCACTCGAAAGAGTTTATAACAAATGTGTTTTTGCCAGCGTACACTCATTCATATTTATATTGCATAGATACGTGTGCACATATACAGTGCAGATATGATATATTTACAATGAGTACATTTGACAGTAAAAGAAGTAAGCACTGGAAATGTGCTACTTAACTGTTGTGACTTGTGAGTACTTATATGTAGAGGGCGGATATATATGCACTAAAAAGTCGGGGAATATGCATGCTACTATGCACTAAAATTGGTCGCAATATGCAGTAAAAATATGCAGCTT
>JARGYV010084970.1:0-26916 GCA_029532675.1 Ornithodoros moubata
GGGAGGCGTGCGGTTTGCCTGCCAAGGCTGGCGGCATGTTGCACGCCTTAGTGTGCGTCCTGGGCCGACTTCAGGGGGATCTGTGCCACATTTGTCTGAAGGTGCTCACGGGAAACCCAGGAAAAACCGTGAGCGGCACGGGCGATGACAGGATTCGGACCCACGCCATCTCCCAGTCTTTGCGTGAGGAGCGACGCCTCAGCCCACTCGGCCACGCTGCTGGTAGAATAATGTACCGTGATCGGTCGAAATTTCGTCAATCCGGAACGCGGAGTCCCTTTCATGATAACACTCCTGCACATTCGGCACTCGTCATGACGTCTTTTCTTGCCAACATGAGAGTCCTGGTGATCGAGACTAGCTCGCGCCCTTTTCCTGACTGAGAACTGCTATGAAGGGAAAACGTTTTGATAACCCTCGGGCCATTCAACGTGCTGCAACAGGGCAACCTGCGATAGTTTCTTGGAGCGCTTGAAACCGACTTTCCGTGATCGCTGCCAACAGTGTGAAGGATACGCAGTGGATCATCTTTTCTCATGAGGCCTGTTGGCCTCTATTTATTGACACACATCCGAAAATTTGGAAACCTTTCATACGTATACTGAATATACGGTACAGTGTACGCGTATATGTTAAGGGGCTGCCTGAATACTGCGTGTACTATATGGCGCGTACGCACTCATGCGAACACGCAACAGAGAGTTTTTTTAATGAAAATCGAGCTAAACTCAAGCGAAACATAAACCTAACCTGATATCTCCGCCCTGTTACTCTCTTTTCAGACCAAAATGCATCCTCCCTCCCCACAGCGCGGAAGCAGCGAAAGGAAGACACAACAGGGGCTCGCAGGAACATCTATATCTATTATCACGGGTTTCCAAGGGCGACGCCACTTAACTCCTCGCACCCGATCTAGTTCCGCCAATGCAGTCTGCTTTATTCAATATCCTGCACGATAGCTTCACGGGGAGTCGCCGGAATGTGGGGTTAACGGCGAATCCCACAGCAGTGACGTTCTTCCTGGACTTTACGCATTGGTTTCTTGAATCGGCAACTCTCTCCTGTGATAAGATATCATTCTTCATTTCAATACGGGCTTCGTAATGTTCCTGGCCATCATCGTTTACTTCCTCGTCGCATTCACCGTGGCGTCTCAAGACAACCTTCGGGGGCTAGTGCTGGAAGAGCTGAGAGACATGCTTGGCGACTTCACTGGATACAGATGCAGAAGTCCCAATAGCACCTTTGGAAGCTCTCTTTGCTCTTGTGATCCGGCTTGCAATCAATACGGCGACTGCTGTATCGACGTCTCTCAAGAGGAACCCCGTGAACGGTACATGTGTACCCAACTCCAACGTCACGGGCGCTATGTGTGGACGAAAGCATCGTGCAACGTCACTGATACTCGTGCGCAGGCAAAGTTCAAGTGCCAGGGACGATTCACGAACGACGTCCCTGCTACGTCGTACATCATTGCCGTTCCTGCGTTTCACGGAGGCACTCTCTATAGGAACATCTACTGTGTCTTGTGCAACATGGGCAGGCTGGGAGAGATCTATCGTTGGCACAGCCGGATGGACTGGATAGGGCCTGCGCCCGTGAACATGAGCGCTGGTCAAGTGTTGACAAATATGATTTACAATGTTGAAAAGCGCTTGTACTGGGTAGAGAACCAGGGTATTGTGTACAACAGGACGTTTCGGGCTGCCGAGTTCATGTGGGACAACTTTACGCAAATCTTCAATACGGCAGAGTGCACCCCTTCCGTGGATACGTGTCCTGAAGGAAGCGATCCTGTGCTCGTTCGTAAATGTGCTCTGTACGCTGCTTATTATACACCGGATGATACGGTAGACGTGTCTTACAAGAATTATCACTGTGCAATGTGCCACGGAATTTATTGGAAGACCATTGTTGATAGCTTCAAGAAATCTGCAGATCGTTCCATTATACAACCTCAGTCGCACGATACAGAAGTGGCAGAAGTAGGAGATGGATCGTTCTTCCAGTTCATATTCGACCCCGCGATTGCTGACAATGGCTGCGACGAATATGAAATCAGGGTACCAGGACTGAACTCCTGCCAACCGTTTCAGTGTCCCCAAGAAACGTATGTGGACAGGAGCGGGAAATGCGTTGGTCCTGGTGGAGTTCGCAGTTGCCCCTGGGTCCTGCTGGAAAAAGAATGGGTCACCATCCTTCCAAATCACTCACTCTACCTCAACTTCAGCAAAGAAATCCTCAGCCCTGACGAGTACGAAGCTGACAGTTGGAAGGGGCACGTCCTCGTCTGCGTCTCTCAGCCTTCGACGATTGTGCTCGACCCAATGCAGGAGATCTTGGCCGAAGTCTGTCTGACTCTCAGCATCTCCTGCTTGCTTCTGCTCATTGGTGTTTACGTCGCACTGCCTCATCTGCGAGCCCGTGTTGCTGGCCGTGCGATAATTTGCCTCTCGGCGTCGCTAGCACTGGCGCAATCTTTGTTCCTCGTGACGAATGACATTCCTCCGCACACGATGGGGTGCCGCATAGTGGCCATTGTGCTGCACTTCAGTTACCTCGCTTCCTTTTTCTGGAGGAACGCCCTAGCTATCGACATATGTCGGTCCCTCGCAATACGCGTTTTTGATCCTGGTAGCGAACGACTGTTCTTCTGGTACAGTGGGTACGCCTGGGCCTGTCCGACGGTCCTGGTAGGAGTGGCTCTATTGCTGGACGTATTCTCAGGGAGCAGTGTACTTAGCCCTAACTATGGCGGCAACGTGTGCTGGATATGTCGCAGAGCAAGTTTAATCGTATTCTTCTTGATACCCGTCGTTACGTTACTCATAATCAATGTTGCCCTCTTCATCGTGACGGCGCAATCTCTACGGTCTTCGCAGCATAGCGTAGCGGCTAATCGCAGGGACGACCCGGGAATTCCATTCCTTTTATACGTTAAGTTGGTCATCGCGTTTGGACTGACTTGGGTCTTTGGATTCGCGGCAGCTCTCAGCTCTCTCAGGTGGCTTTGGTACCCGTTCATCGTGTTGTCAGCCCTACAAGGAGTTTATTTATTTGTCGCGTTTGCGTGCAAGAAGTCTGTACTGTGCGATCTTCAACAGCGATTTTCCTTCAGGGAGAAAGGACGGAAGCAGAGAACGTCCACATCCCTGTTGACAGGTTCAACACCGGCGCACCCGCTAGTAGCAAAACAGCGAGGTAGAATTGAAAAGACAATGACAGAGTCAAGGGACACAGAGTGCTGAGTGTTATTCAAGCGGGATGTTACGCATGCATGACGCTCCCGTGGAGCTTTTGTGCTGTGTTTCCGATGGCAGGAGGAATAGCTATGTGAAGCACCTCCGATCAGTATGATACACTGTCGTCATGACCCCAAGAAGAGAACATAATGGAGATCCCATGCTCCATGGGGTGGAGTGTGCTGCTCCCGTTCTTTCGGTGGGAACACAATTTTTTCCTGATGTTTCAAGTACCAAGTGCTCTTGAAGTTTATGTTCTGGTAGTCCTCACTATTAGACAAACCATTATTTTGGAAAGCAGAAATTGTTCTGTATCCACAATACTGACCAGACGACGGAATATTTGGGAATGGCTGGACATCTCGCTGCAAACTGACTGTATGCATACGACAGAGTGTGCTTTCAGAGCACAGGGCATGGCAAGTCGCCGTCCGCTTCATAGTGCAATGGCGTTTGCTGCCGTACCATGTATTCGATGGGCCTCGAGCAAGTACGATAGTCTGTATGCAAATGGATCGGCTTTCGCCTAATATCAGCCCCGTGAAGAAGCTCTGTTTGTCAACAGTTTGGAGGTTAGAAGGTCACCAGAGGCAAGACCTACCGAATGACCCAGGTCAAACGCCAGGTAGATCGATCTCAACAGTAGGAGGGAAGAGCCTCAAGTCATACGGGCACACTAAATACAAAGCACAGACTATGGCGTTACTGTGATCTATGAACTCAGTACTCTGTGCGATGTTCACAACACACTGCCGTGAGATCGCAGGCTGCGTACTAAACACGGCGCAGCATCTGTTCTGTGAACTGACTGAACTGAAACTACGGTGTTGAGCGGCAGACATTGTAGTTAACCAGGACTGTAGGTAACGGATTTACACTACTGTATATCTGGAACTACTCCTTCCGTAATGTGTTCCACATAAGACCAACGGCATGCATGTTTCCCTCATAGTGCTCTGATGAAGAATCAGTAAAGGAAAAAGAATATACGTGTATGTTGTCATGATGAGGTGGAACTCTACCCCAAGTGCAGGTGCTTGGGCGTGACACTAATGAAACAGAAAGGAATGCTTTTTGAAGTAAGTCCCAGAGCAGGCAGGTACTCCCACTGCGGTGTCACCATGACGTTTCGGCCGGAGTGGTCTGTCGTTCACAGTAGCATCAGACAAGATAAGCTTAGTCCCGCGACATGATCACGTTGTGGGTGTTGCGCAATTATACGTAAAACAGACGGAAAGGGTTGGTCAGGGGGCACAAAAAGCTTTCTCAGCAGTCGTGTGATTATTTCTATTGATATCTTAGCAACTGAAAGAAGTGACGGTTTCCAGGCTTTGTTTACACTTACACGTTGCTTCCTTCAGTGCAAACGCGCAAGGCGTCGTATAAAGCGCTCTTTATAAACATATACGGTCATGCTCTAGAACGTATAAACACAAAGAGAAGCCCAATTCGTGCATATTATTTTTCTCCCTCAGAATTAGGACGTACAGCCTCCTAGCTTTGGCCTTCAGTACAGACTTGTTCCGCCCGCCGTGCATTCCGGGCAGAGGGGAGACAATCAGCAACGCGACATGATTATCTTCGGTTTACGGGCTCTAGCCAGACTTGGCGTTGCCAGTACCTCGATGACCATCGTCCGCATATTTTAACACCAATCACAATTCCTGCAATAAATGATCTGTTCCAGTATCTATCTAAGCTAGCAAACCAGTGTGAGCAAATTTCATGAAAGAAACCAGCAAGACAACCATACTGCATATAACCAGACTCCTCGACCGCACGCCTGCTGGCTCTTTAAAAACGACGAACATCTGTTAACATCTTGCACCTTACACGCGCATAAGCTTCAAAAAAAGATACAGCCTCATAAGCCCTGTCTTCTTCCACAACCATATGAGCCGGTACGCGCACGCGGCAACTAAATTTAGCCCATAGTATACATTCTCAAACTGTGGGCTTCAATTTGCTGGCACGTTGAGCTACACTCAACAAAGCAAAGAAATAAAAAAGAATAAAAAAAGAAAAGCGTAACGTAAATGCCTTCTCGGAGCGGCCCTCTATTCAGACCAATGCACATGCGTTAGCAAGGCCGAGAACGGCGTGCCAATAACTCTCTTATCTCGACGGGACTGCAACAGCGATACGTCGACACTTCACGCTTCAGGGCGTCGTTTACTCCACTTCCGTGAACAAAGTGTACTTCTCTGATCCGCGGTAGCGGTACGTGAGGGCTGAGGAATCTCCATTCCCTTGTGACGTACGGTCGTTCTCTGAGCTATCCGTCGGCTGACTCCTTCCTCGTGAACATGGGATGAGACTTCGTCCGCGATTGCTCCACCTCGATATGGAAGTTATCCTCGTTCTGTTATGTTTTATTAGTGCCAATTGTGTTGCTGTACATGTGACTCCATCCTCTGACGATCTTAAAGAAGCCGTTCTGCAGGAAGTCGCCAAAATGATGGGGAGTTTTTCCCCTTTCTTGTGCAACAGCAGCCACGGGCCGAAGAGACGCATTTGTTCTTGTGACCCATCTTGCAATCGGTACGGTGACTGCTGCATCGATGTTGCCAGAGAGGTACCACGCGAAAGGTACCTGTGCACACAGTTACAGTACGACGGACTCTTTGTTTGGGTACAGGCGTCGTGCGCATGGAAGGAAGCCCAGTCGCGAACGAAGTTCATGTGTGAAGGTACGTTTACGAACAGCATGAGTTTGTCGTTTGTGATTCACGTTCCTGCCTTCCATGAGCCATCGAGAACTCTGCATCGAAACTCTTTCTGCGTTCTGTGTAACGAGGAGCAGCTGGAGGATATTTATCCCTGGAACAGCCACATGCAGTGGGTAGGGCATCCACCGCCCGGCAATCTTCCTCCTAAAGCGTTCCATCACATAGCTTATGACGTTGAACGCCGTGTTTACGGTATAGAGCAGGAAGGCGTCGTCTATAATGCCACATTTCGAGCAGCTGAGTTCACCTGGAAGAATTTCACGCGGGAGTTCAACACGACAGAATGTTTTCCGGTCGTGGATACATGTCCGGAAGGGAGTGACCTTGTGCTCGCTCGTAAATGCGCTTTATACGCCGCGTATTACGTGACAAGCAATACGTCCGACGTGCCTTACAAAAACTATCACTGTGCTCTGTGTAATGGAATACCTGTGCAAGCGATTCAGCACCAGGATCAGACGCACTTAGTACCATTTTCGGTCACAAAAACTACTTTTGACTATGGAGCTCCACCGAAAGCAGGGATATCATATTTTCAATTCATATTTGACCCTTCCATAGCAGACACTGAGTGTGATGAGGACGAACTCAGAGTACCAGGAGTGAACTTGTGTCAGCCTTTCCTGTGTCCAGAAGGTACCCAATGGGATAGGAGCGGCGAGTGTATGGGATCCAGCGGTGCCCATAGCTGCCCGTGGGTCGTACTCGAGAACCGGTGGGTTACCATCCTTCCAAATCGCTCGCTTCATCTCAATTTAACCGGCGAGCTCTTTGGGCCGGAGGATTATGCAGCGGATCTTTGGGAAGGGCACGTCCTCATCTGCGTCTCCCATCCTGCAACTGTCGTGCTTGACCCGGCGCAAGAGATCTTAGCAGAAGTGTGCTTAGCTTTCAGCACCATATGTCTACTTCTTCTCACTTCTGTCTACATAGCCTTGCCCCATCTTCGAGTACGCCCCGCAGGACGCGCTGTCGTCAGCCTCTCGATATCACTGGCGATGGCACAGGCGCTGTTCCTTGTGGGTAATGACCTGCCTCCGTACTCGACATCGTGCAGGCTGGTAGCTGTGTTCGTGCACTTCAGTTATCTCGCTTCGTTCTTCTGGATGAATGCGCTCGCGATTGACATATGCAGATCGCTCGCGATACGCGTCTTTGATGCTGGAAGCAAGCATTCGTTTTTGTGGTACAGTCTCTACGCGTGGCTGTGCCCCGCGCTCCTTGTAGGGGTAGCTCTCTCCCTGGATCTGTTCGTGGAAGGCGTGGAGCTTAGCCCAAGCTATGGGACCAAGGTCTGCTGGATCTGTCGTCGTATGAGTTTAATCGCTTTTTTTCTGGCTCCAGTAGCCACTTTACTCATAGCCAATGCAGTGCTCTTTATAGTGACTGCACACTCGCTAAGATCTTCGCGTAGGAGTGTAGCCGCAAACCGTCGTGATGATTCGGGAATTCCGTTCCTTTTGTATGTCAAATTGGTCTTAGCGTTTGGTTTAACGTGGGTTTTCGGATTCACGGCTGCTCTGAGTTCAGCAAGTTGGCTCTGGTACCCATTCATCGTCTTGTCTGGGCTCCAGGGCGCTTTCTTATTTGTTGCCTTCGCATGCAAGAAGACAGTGATTCGTGACCTTCAAGACCGCTATTGCCCTCGAAAGAAGAAACTGCCGACGGAAACGAATAGTGTTCCGACGGAACTAACTGTCGTTCAACCACTGGTCACCAGAAGCGGAAAGTCCGTGACGATAAGTACCAACGCTGAACGCTCAGGAGACACCAAGTGCTGAATACGACATCGGTAAAGAAATGTGCTTCGTAAGACGCTGTAGCGTTGCTTCTAAAGAAAACACTCTTTACATCCAGCTGCAGGATGGCTGCTGCGGAGAAACTGTTACCGCCGATTGTGTCCTGGCTCATTGTTCAAGAACGTACAAAAATGAGAATGCGCGCGACTAATACGTACATCAAAGCATCAACTTCGCTAACACATACGAGAGTGTCCAGGAAGTGTAGGAAGCGCACGAGGCTTCCGCACGGAGCGGATGTCGATAACACCTTTTCTCGTACGCTTTCCGAGAACCAAGTGAAATCACGTAGGTTGCACCTGCCTTCGTCCCTGCGACGCACACCAATGCATATTCAAAGTAGAGATACAAGATGTTACACGTCTCTTTCTCAGCCATTGTGATAGCGGTGGTCACCGTCGTCCCTTGCTCTTGTCAGCTAGCTGCCTTCATACCTCTCGTAATACCCGCTTGTCCTGTAACGGGTCCTCAGTGCCTTCCTGGAGCCCTGGAGCCTCCGGCGCTATGTGCTTGTGATGATCCCTGCATCGAATTCGGCGACTGCTGTTCGGACCTGTTGAATGTTGGCCTACTGCCCAGTTTTTTACCTGACGTCCTGGATTGCATTCCAGTGGCAGGAAGTGCATATTACGGCATTTCACACTGCACCGCTAAATCTGAGTTCAGCGGTCTCTGTGAAGAGCGTAAAGCTGGATACGAACATCTCCAGGTAAGTCGAATGGCGCCTATTTGTGCTTTGAGTTTTTCCTTGTGATCTGCTGTTGTAGTTTGTTGTAAATTATGGCTGCCGCACCGTTAACGTGCGAGTACTTGTAGTATGAAAATTAAAATATCGCGGAAAGGAACCGAAAAGTAGAACACAGAAGCGAATATGCGCAGGATGAGTCATGAGTTATATAAAATAACCGGGCGTTACATAAAATCACAGGCCATTTTTAGATTTACACAAATGAATGTTCAGCGCATGAAATGACACGCTCTACAACGTTCTATCCAGACATGTTATGCCATTCCCATTTCAGGACCTTCCTGTGTACAGCACAACCACCTCACGTCTCTACAAGAACTACTTCTGCGCCGCCTGTCACAACGACAGCAATGACCTCTTAGTATGGAAAGCACAGTACACGTGTTCTACTCATAACGTCAGCTTACAGGGCGTCCAGAACGTCACCTATAATGCCACCCATCGCCTCTACGTAGTTCAAGATAACGGTGACGAAGCGTCTTGTCTGCTTCGGCTCCCACCGACGTCGTTACCCGAAGTCTTACGGCGGTGTCTTCATGTCCGCTCTACGTGCGCTCCCGACTGGCCTGCTATCGATGACGTCCAGAGGTTATGTTCTTTTTACTCCTTTCCGGTCAGTGACGTGTCGACTCACGTGATTTTCAAGAACGCTCACTGCGCTCTCTGTAACCATGTCCCCATTGAGAACCTGCAGTGTAACCTCGATACAGACAAACCACCTCCACCGGCAGTGCCTGCACACTGGACAGATGTTATCTTGGACTTCAACATACGTCTGCATCTGAACGAGTGCGACGTCTATGATCCAGTCCTCGAGCGCTGCTTGGCCATCTTACCGCGTTCCCATATGAGCCTTCCCGTTATTGACTGTGATGGGGAAAAGATGCTGCTTGACCTGAAAGACGTAATCTTTGTTGACAATACAACCATAAGGGTAGACGGCGACGTCGTGGACAGCTTCCGCGAATTCAAGGTCGGAGACAAGTGGAAGGTGTTGGCCTGCATCCCGGAGAGACCGGGCGAACTAGACTTTAGCGCCTCGCCGTCAGACATGGCATCCGTGGTGTCGTACGTGTCACTCCTTTGCTTGATATTGCACCTGCTGTCCTACACCATGTTGAGCCACCTGAGAACGCGCCAGGGTAAAGCCCTTCTGCTGGTCTCGATTACGTTGATCTTGGAGCAAATAACCATGATCGCTGGCAAAGCTGGGCACCCGGACACCATTCCCTGCGCCGCTGCTGCAGTCTTTTCACATTACTTCATACTAGTCTCGGCTTGCGCGTCTGATGTCCTGGCTTTCGACGTGTATCACGCGTTCAGAAATTCTCAGCTTCACGCTACAGCCACCTGGCTGCTGCCCCGCTACGTGGCGTACTCGTGCCTCTGCCCATTGGTGCCTGTCCTGATTGGGATCATCCTAGATACGCAGCTATGGTACAAGGACCTCTCGCCTGAGTACGGCGGTAACCATCCGTGCTGGCTGAGCGAACGGGGCGGCGTTTTGGCGTTCCTCATCATCCCGTGGGCAGTAGCAGAAGGATTGGCAACGCTGATTCTCGTGGAAACGGTGCGTCGAGTGGGCAGTGCGTCCGGCCTGGAGAAGAAGACTCAGAAGTGGAGTGACCGTGCGAGGTTGCGTCGGTACATCGGGTTTGTTATTGTTTCTGGGACCGCGTGCACGTTGGGACTGCTCGCTGTGTCTGGTCCGTTCCCCAAGCTGTGGCCACCGTTCACTGTGTCGCTGGCGCTTCGTGGGATCTACGTCTTCTCCGCGTTCACTTGTTCAGATAGACGGTTTGTAAACGCCATCCGCAGCAAACTGCGACAATGGAGCAGTGAAGTGCAACGTGACGACAGTGTGAATTTACGTACTGGTTCGTTGAATTCGTCCGCGAAGAGTTGAGTTGACAGTTATTGTGAGGAGATTAACTGCGCGCGCAAGAGCCGCAACGGGGGTATCTTTCTCAACAACAGTATTCTCACGGCTATTTGTCCAGGTTATCTCTTTGCATGAATGATATCTTGCTTGAGTGGACTGCGATGCACCGAGAAGTACTAGCAGTCTTGAAAAATCGGTCAGTTTATTCCCCGTTTGCTGCCGGACATGGCTTGTTGTACATATGCGTGGCAGTCATCTGCCTTCTGTCATTTTTCGACGGCAGCCGCTGGTTTGCTCTATGGCAGGTTACGCATGCGTGAGTAAAAAAATAGAAAATGCGGAGCCTTGCTATCTATGGTACTAGAAACAATAAAAGAGAAAATACAAGTAAGAAATTACAGCAGGAAGAGAAAGCAAAATGAGTGTGAAATGGGGTGAGGGGGTATACAAATTCAAGGGGCAGTTCTGAAAAAGGACCATGACAGAAAAAGAAAAAAGTACTCTGCATAACGAAATCGTTTTGCGTTTTCGCGATGAACGCCGAGTAACAACCTGAAAACGCAAATACTTATCCTAATGTTAACTGAATTGTCTGTCTGAAACCGTCTGTCCGTATGCGAACAGCGCGTGGCAAAGCCAGCATGCAGACGTCTGTAGCCGAATGCGCCTTAGCGAACTTTCGCCTGTGTCCACAAGGCGGCATTTCACTTGAGGGCCCAGCATTTCCACCATCTCCGCCTGTTTTGAATCACTCGTTACGTCATCTGGCGGTGATTCAGGGCAGCCGCAGCTTGTCTCACATGCGTCACGGTCGGCGGGTCGCAACTTTTTTGGCCTCGATCCACGCTGTCCTGGTTTTTCAAAGTGGGCAATACTTCACCCGCATGTCACACACCCCGACCAGTGTTGACGTAGTTTCAAAAACGCAGCGCAGTCCGAGTCAGGTGCCGACTCATGACAGAGCGAGGAAGATTAGCATTAGAGTTATTGGAGCCCAGACGATGAGTAGGTCCTGTCTTTCTCTTGCGACCGATGGCATCTGTTAGTAGTAGTGACAAACAAGCAGAAGAAGTGTTAAAATGACTTTTCTTTAAAATCCTGAAGCAGAGCGAATTTTTTCTAGTCTTTTTCAAATTTTTTGTTGTTGAAATTTTTGAATTTTTTTCGAATTTTTTATATTTTTCCCGCGATTTATGTGACGTCACATGACGCCATCTACGTGACATCATAGACCTGTGACGTCACATAAACTGCGGGGAAAAATATAAAAAATTAAAAAATTTCAAATTTTTCAAAAAAAATCTGAAAAAGACTAGAAAAAATCCTGTCTGGTTCAGGATTTTAAAGAAAAGTAATTTTAACACTTCTTCTGCTTGTTTATCACTACTACTTCTGTTTACTTGAGGTGAAGCTTGGGCTTCTTGTGTTGTGCACCCGTTCTGGGCTGAAGAAGTGATGTCAGTGAAGTCTTCCATTGCTAAGTAAGCTGACGATGCCAAGCTGAAGAGATTCGTGCCATGCGGTGCATGCAAAGCAAGCAGGAATATTGGTCGTAAAGTACGCTCACTCCACGAACGCGATTCTCACCATCCTTTTTGGCAAGTTCGTCATGAAACCATTAGTAAACTGGTCACATTACTTGCATGACAGAAAATGTTGCAAATTTCAACAGCCTTTTCTCTTTATGCTGCAGAATTCATGCGTAGTCCAATAGTGCTGGAGTAGGCAGTTTTCACCGCAGATGGACTAACATCCGTCGATTATTTTTGCAACTTACACCGACAAAAGAAAAGGGGTATTGAAAATGTTAAAACCCTCAGATTTAAGTAAGCATTTTACGCGCGTCAAGCAAAGCAAAACAACTATAAGAGCGGTATCAGGTTCACCTTATTCAGTAACGTCGATCGCATTGCATCTGGCATCGCCAGCAGCGATCGAAGAGATATCTCCCTATTAGCGCGCGCATTCATCACCATCTACCCGCGTAGTGGCTGACATTCGATTGGCATTGGTGGGAGACGCCAGAAATAGTGGACTGAAAAGAAATCACCAGCACTCGTTCGAGACCAGAAACCAGAGTCAGCCAAAAGCGGGAGCCTCGAATAATGAGAAGCGAAAGAAACAAGAAGAAGGTCGGTGTCCCGCTTGCTGGGCCCCAAAATAACTGACAGAGGTGCAGCACAGTGGAGGGCCAACCATGCGTCCGCGCAGACTGCTGCACTTTTGGCTGCCCGTGCTCCTGCTTCAATGGCTACCTGCGGACGGCGAGACCATCGTATGGCCGTGGCGCGAAGCGCGGGAAGACCGCGTCAACGCCCGCGTATGCCCGAATTCCGAGGAAGATATGTGTTCCCATACACGGCTCGAGAGCACTCGCACCATCTGCAAGTGCGACTACGACTGCCACGTGTTCGGCGATTGTTGCATCGACATGTTCATCACGTCGGACACCAAAGTTGACATGTCTTGGTCTTGCCACCCTCGCGGGTTCTACGCGAAACGTACTTGCAGTCCGCTGTGGCCGGACTACGAGGACGTTGTACGCGGTCTTTGCGAACTGGACGACGTTGCCGGAGAGCGGCACAATCGATCTTATCTGAAAACGGTGCCCGTAATGTCACATGCGACGCACATCATGTACTGGAACGTCTTTTGCGCTGCATGTAACGGCGATGCCGAAGACCTGATGCTGTGGACGGCACAGTTGCTTTGCAACCCCAAGCCCGTGGTGCGACGTCTGGGCCCCGTCACGTTGTTCGACCACGTCGTATTAAAGCAGATAATCGAGGATAAAAGTCTTCGTGCTTGGGAAGACAGCATCGAAGCCGTCGACGGGCTGCAGACGTATCGCTGTGTCTTGGAAGTGGATGCGTTTCGTTGGAGAAACTTGACCAGGGTTGCCCGCACCTGCACCCAGTCTCTTTCGAGGTGCGCGGATCCCGCCTTGGCTGACAAGTGCACCGCGTACACAGCTTACGTGCACGACAAGATCACGCGGAGGAACTACAAGAACTATCATTGTGCCGTGTGCAATGGAGCCAGTCGACATCAGCTCGCCTGTGGAGGATACATGTCACTGAGACGCAAGGACTTCGAAGCATGGGCTGCAAAACAGGTGCGGGAATTCTGGTTACAATTAGGCTTTACATGTTCTCAGAGTGTTCATTCTTTTTCGTCTACAGCATGCTTT
This sequence comes from Ornithodoros moubata, assembly GCA_029532675.1. Classification (NCBI taxonomy): domain Eukaryota; kingdom Metazoa; phylum Arthropoda; class Arachnida; order Ixodida; family Argasidae; genus Ornithodoros; species Ornithodoros moubata. The sequence continues at coordinate 13,591 of JARGYV010084970.1, forward strand.
CTTTCTGAAAAGGCAAGCTGATTTAGAGTAATTTATTATCCATTATTAGATAACAGAAGCAATTGATTACATGAATAAAAGTCAGGAAGATAAGTCAGCGCATCAGATATGGCGGATGTGTCAAACAAAGCATTTCCCTGTACGCTGGATAATTACCTGCAGCTTGTTAATGAAATGAGGATCAACTTAGCTAAGACTCCGCTTTCTCATACATAACGTTCTAAAGCGATTCGCCAATAGCCTGGAAGCGAAAGCGCGAACGTGAGCACAGAACGAGAGCGCGGTCTTCTACGTCCTCTGTGCTTTTCTTGGCAGCGGAACAGTTTATCCAGCCACTTGGCTGATATATATCGTTGGGATGTTTTTGTTCTTTGCCAGTGACACACAAAAGCTTGAAAACAAAACGAAAGAGAAGGGAAGAAAAAGCCCTGTCTCAACAGAAATGATTTGTTACGTAAACGCACTGTAACTTTATCGTGATCTCATCGCCACCCGTATTTACGCGCTGAGCAGCTGGAACTTGGATACAGTGTCTTTTGATGAATCTAACCTGGCCCTTGTCTTCCAGGTTTCAGTATCGGTCGAACTCAACCTCCAACGAGGCGTACCGCCCTGCCGAGACGATGAGATTCGGGATCCCCTACTTGGGGCCTGCCATCCTGTCGGTTGCGCACCAGGATTCTTTAGATTCGAAGACACTTGCCGAAGCTTGGCAGACGCTCAGCCCAACCCGTTCGCCAACGTCAATGTCAGCTATCTATGTCCCGTGCTTCGTCTTGCTATACAACACGTAACGATGCTTCGCAACGGCTCTCTGCTCGTCAATGCCACGGGGCAGGTTTTCTCCCCTGACCACTTCGTCCTCCTCCCTGACGATTACCGTAACGACACCGCTGTCGCTGCCCTCGTGTGTGCCGGAGATAGCGTCGCGCTGCCGTGGCAGCCTCTGCATATGATTATCACGGAGGTCTGTCTCGGTATATCGGTGACCTGCCTGTTTATTTACGTCATAGCTCTGGCTCTGACGCCAAGCCTCCGTTCCCGTACGAGCAAGATTGTCGGTGGACTAGCCGCTAACTTGTGTTTGGCGCAATTCTTCTACATCCTGGAGCCGTTCACGGTGTCATTCTCGCAACCCTGTCTTGTCGTGTCGGTTATAAGTCACTACTGCCATACAGCTGTCTTCTGCTGGATCGCTGCTCTCGCCGCGGACGTCTACACCAGGTTTCAAGCCGTGCAGATGCGAAGACTACCAGGCAGTGAAATCAAACGGTTCGCCGCCTTCGCGTGCGTATCGCCCATCGTTCCCGTTGCTGCAGGGTTGGCCATGGATCGACTGCAGCCAGATTCCCAATTTGCGCCTTATTATGCGACTCCTGCTTGCTGGTTGAATCGTCTTCTAAGTGTGGCAGTTGTCTTCGGCGGTCCTCTCGTAGCACTCCTGATCGTCAGCACTGTTCTTCTGGGCCTATCAGCTCCACGTCTGTGCGCCGCCCACCATCAGACAAAGCCAGCCTTTGAAGAGTTCCGCAGTGATCGTAACAGAATTCTCTTATGTGCTACGATGATTCTGTTAACTGCTCTCACGTGGACCTTTCCATCATTGGCTGTGCTCTTAAACCAGAATGATTTTTGGTACGCCTTTCCGGCCCTGTGGGGAGTCCAGGGTCCGTTTATACTCATCTTTTACGGCTGTCGGCGAGATAGCTTCATCAGATTTTTTCAAGGAGTCCTAAGCCGAGGTGGAGGCTCGAGGCTCCGGTCTGCTGGTGTCCTGGTGGAGTCAAAGAGCAACCTGCCGCAAGCACTAGCCGACGGCTCCGCGCAAGGGAAGACGACGTCTCCGTATAGGAGACATATGCCGGAACCCAGGCGACAGTCATCGCCCAAGGTCAACCCTAATATGGAACGACGAGCGAGCAACAAAAGGCCACTGGCTCTTAATCCAGATGAGGAAGCCGTCTAACACAGGGGAGCGGAGTTCAGACTATTAGCTGTGGGACAGCTGATAAGCCTTCGACTGCATTAGTGAACTGCATACAGAAAAGAACTGTTCTACGAGCATTCGACAGCGATTCGAGGCTCGAGTGCAGCGTGGTATACCTCATACGAACTCTTTTCTGGTTTCCTCCCGATGGAGTAGCCGGACCTTTTCATGAGGACAGACTCTAAAATGTGTATTTTTTTGCTTGTTTTCGGAACAAACAATCTTTGTGTTTGATGTCCTTCTTAAGATCTGTGTTCCAAGATCACCCCTTTTTGTTCTGAATTGCAAAGTGTGTAGGGGACGAAAAAAAAGAAAATCTCCCCTCCTCGTCACTTTGAATGACGTCAGAGTGCAGTCTTTCGACAAACTGTCCTTGGTTGTGACTTGTTCTAGTCTTGTATAATTTAGTCTTGCGCCTTTTATAGTCTTGTATCGCTTCGTCTTGGGCGTTACAGCGCTTTCATCTCGCTAACGTTTGCCACAATTGTCAAACCCTTTGCTTTTTACCACCAACAGCGAGATATTTTTGTTCTTTCTTTGTAAGGGAATGGAGCCACTCTTAGCAGTCGCGTGTACCGTGGGCCGCGCGTACTATTCACAAGAGGTTCCAGACTGCCTGAGGGCAGCATATATATTTAACTTCTGAGAAGTGAAGTATTTCCAGCGAAGTTCGAACCTGGCATGAGGGTACCAAAGCGGACTTTTTAACTCGGATGAAGGATGACAGCTCCCGCCAACGTTTTTGACTTTCCGACTCCACTGCGCGTGTCTCCTGTAAAGTTCTTAGTTTCATCGACTGTGAGCTTGGCGTACCCGTCGTTTTGGAAGCAGTCCAATGCAGTCTTGTACTGGAATAAACATCGAGCGTCGCGGTAAGCTTTCTGTGAAGAAAACAAAAAGCTGAGATTTAATAGGGGAATCCGGTTTCTGCTGTGTGACTATGGACTTTCCTAAACACGATAGAAAAAAGAAATAAATTCGAATGGTCAGGTTTTTATTCCATTTCCTTCGTCTTTTTTTTTTTTTAGTTTTCAAGTATGTATACTACTTACTACCGGACTTGTTGTAATTACTTTGCCATAAGCTGGACGCTAATTTTGGACAATGAAAAAGCTTTGTAAAAGCCTGAGCTGCATCTGCGTCAGCTCCTCACACGGCGCTCATTGGCTATGGGTCTCTTCTTCCTCTGGCGCTACCACCACCACAACAGTCAGTTTCTGTTAAAATTTCGAGCTTGTCGTTCTAGTTGGCTGCGTTGAAGCCAAAGCAATACTGCTATAGCTCATCATACTGATGCTGACTCAATCTCTTGGCCCCCTTATCAATGCGATAACTGGTCATACCGACAAGATTCACTACAGGTTCAGTATACTAACTTTTGTTTTAAAAAAAAAAGGTTAGAAAAGCAAGTGTTACGAGGAGAGAATGAAACAGTCACAAACAATGGACAGAACAGAAGCTGCGAAACATCAAATGTTAGCCGCAGTTTCTGTCGTCGTTTTCTTTATCAGTTCATATTCAGACTAGACGTGCCACAACAGAACGAGATATATTAATGAAAACGAGGCCGCTTCCGAAACTTCTCATTTGCGAGTCGTATGCAATTGAAAAACACTCTAAAAAGCCGGGTTATATGCCAAAGCTACAAGTTGTAGGCTATATAATAAGGATCAGAGAACGAAAAAATTTAGTTGAACATACGCAAGTTACTTGAGGGCAAAATGCGCTTCATGATCCACTGTCATCAGTTCCGGGAAGACCAAGCACGATGAAACTTTTACTCCCAGCCATTCGGCCGCCATTGTGCCGCCTCCACCCCCAACCCCCCTCCCTACTGCGTAGACGCCGGCCCTGTTTCTAGCCCCTATGTGGTTATCCTTCTTATCATAAACTAACAAGGACAACACCCGACACAGCTACACTCTAAAAACAGAACTTCACCGCATAACACGGCGATGACCAATCGCCATTCCGAAAGATATCTTTTCCTGACCCTATTTGCCGGAAACGGTGGGCGTACGCCTTTTTTGTGACACTTATGCGCTGCATGTCTCCGCAATATGTCTCCGCAGGTCGCTAGAGCTATTAGTTACAAAACAAACGCAAAATCTGATGTCCAAAGAAACCGGAGGAAAAAGGCAAAACGATTGTTGAGCGTCGAAGAGTTGGTGGTTGCAGATGATTACTGCAGCTAAACAAGAACTGTACAACCCCTTGATAATTTTACTTTCTTTGAAAGAACGCAAGAAGGAGTAAATCTTGTATTCTCTGTGTCCGACTACTATATATTTGAAGCGTTTACGACTGCATAATTCCCGCATACTATGTAGGATATCTGAATCTTTTTCCACACCTCCTCCACGGCTCCGTTCACCTTGAGTCACTCTCTACGGAAACCCTGTGAACGCCTCCTCCGATAAGGCTTGAATGCAGGTTGAGTGTTTCGTGATAAGAGAGCGTACAGACGGAACTCTGACGACAAGCGAGACACGGCTGAGACCTGCGGAAAGGCGTCATTTCCCATCCTCGAATCACGACCTGTCATCTGCTGCGCCGTTCTACCATATTGAGTGTTTGCCACCGAAATTAGCGCCATTAGCGCGGCCCTGGAGATGGCTCGCGATTGCGGCAATCCCGTGGTCGGGAGCAGAGAAGATTGATCGTAAAAACTCTTGAGCTTCGTCAAGGCTCCGCCGAAAGCAATCAACGTCAGGAAATAACCGGCAAGAGACGAACACCAGAGGGAAGGAAGTGCGCAAGAATCTTCGGAAGAAAAGAGCGCAAGCCCCGCCTTGTAGCGTAAACAAATGAGCTGGCGTCAGGCCATCACCCACTCTTGGTCGTATACGGCTCACCAGTTGGCACACTTCATCGGTTCCAGCATGTTTTTCAGTTCGAAGCTGGCCACACCCCGAAGCGTGTTAAGTATGACCGAGCTATGAATGAGCCCTGGCCATCGACGAGTCATAAAGCAAATTCTGGCTCCAGGCATGTTTGTAGAGCATCACGGTCTGCGATAAGCCGTCCTTCGTTGTAGTGAATGTCTACCTTGGCAATGCTAGTTCTGTTTGCTTTTTTTCTACTTGCGTGTGCCGAAGCGGCAGATCTTGATGTGCGCGAAGACGTTCTCGGAGAGCGAGTCCGTGCTGGCTTACACGATGAGGAGTGTTTGGACACGTGTTCCAACGCGACCTCGCCGCCCAATATGTGCGCCTGCGATACTTCATGCCACGTGCGAGGCGACTGCTGCGCGGACCTGGTCTTCGGGGTTAAAGAAAGCGAACCTCGTCTGCGATGCGTCTTCTCGTCCGGCAAACGGTTGATGACGGTGGCGAGTTGTCCCGCCTCCTGGAACGAGAGCGAGACACGGTTGGTGTGTGAGCAGGGCAAGACACGCAACGCTAGTTATCTTCAGGATATTCCTGTGTACAGTGAGAGATCGGGTGTGTTTTACCGGAACGCTTACTGTGCTCTGTGCAACGGGGACGTCGAGCACCTGTCACGATGGTCTGTTCTGCTGGACTGCGTGCCAGATTCTGTAGCGAACGCTCTCCGGAACGGGACCGCAAGTTCCGTCGGCTACAGTGCCGGTACCAAGAATCTAGCCGTGCGGGTGGGCAGACAACGTGGGAGTTGTCGCATCGCTGTGAAAGAGATCCTCAGCGATGATTTCTACGACGTGTACAACATGAGCAAGTGTACGCTGCCGCCGGTGCGAAAGTGCCCCGCTACTTACAAGGATGACGTGATTCGGACGAAGTGCGAAAGCTATACTGCAGTCGTTTACGATCCTTCAAAGTTACAACGCTACAGAAATTACCACTGTGCTCTTTGCAATGGACGCACCGCGGAGACACTGGAGTGTAAGCCGGGTGAGGAGACGTTCGATTCGAGGTTTCATGAATTCGGTCAGTCTTATGCCATCGTCATGGACTTCAGTCAGTGGGACTTTGGCTATGGTGGTGACGGCGGTGGTGGTGGTGGTGGTGGAGGTAGAAGAGTCATGAATACATGCGAACCACGCGAAGTGTTTGACCCTGTACTGAGATCATGTCTTGCTGCTGCCTGTCCACTTGGACTAACTTGGCTGGAAAGAACGTGTGCCCCGACGGGCGCAGAATCGAAACAAGTCGAGCAGGGCAACGCGGGAACCGATTGCGAATGGGTGTTCCTGCCTGCTCATTACATAGAAGTTCTCGAGAACGGCTCGGGTCTTCTAACGCACAGAAACCTAACTCTAGCCCCGACACGATATCAGTTGACAAACGGAAGTGACAGCGCGGTCGCCTGCATTCCTCTACAGGTGCACCTCAAACTGGACATTTATCAGGGCATTCTATCGCGGGTCGTGCTTACAGTATCAATCTTGTGTCTCATAATGCACATAGCTGTGTACTCAGCGTTGCCACAGCTTCGAAACAGACCTGGCAAAATACTGTTGTGCTTGTCCATCTCCGTTCTTATAGCTCAAGCAACTTTCCTTGCGGGAAGCGAATGGACGCAAGGGACGCGTTTCTGCTATGGTACAGCCATCACGTCCCACCTGTTCCACCTTGCGGCTTTCTTCTGGATGAACGTCCTTGCACTAGACGTCCATCGGACGTTCCGTTCGTCCGGACGGCCTCCGTCGACGACTTCAGCTTTCTTGAAGTACTCTCTCTACGGATCTCTGGGACCTGCGGTTATAGTTCTTGCCTCAGGTCTCGTAGAGTACTTCGCGCCGACAAGTCCGTGGAGTCCATCGTACGGAGCGCCCTTCTGCTGGATCAACAGGCCCTGGGCTCTGGCAGGGTACTTTTTGGTCCCGGTCTTTCTACTCCTGCTGATGAACGCAGTACTCTTTGCCCTCACTGCTGTCAGCATACACATGACAGATAAGCAGGTTGGTATCGATTTATTGGGCAATTATCTTCCAGACATCTTGGGCTTGGAGCGTGAGAGAGACGCTTCAAAGCCTTCCTTCTATATTCACCACTAATTCTGACCGACACTTGCAGGTGAAATTAGCACGGCAAGAGCAGCAGCAGCGCTTGTCTTTGTACATCAAGTTGGCAGTTGTCTTCGGCCTCACCTGGGTTTTCGGCTTTGCAGCAGCATTCACAAGGATTCAATGGATGTGGTACCCGTTCATAATCTTCTGTGGTCTTCAGGTAAGTCTCATCAGCGTCGGAAGTGATTGCTTTATTAATTTCAAGTTGCCGAAAGAGGGGGAACGGCAACACTCCGTGGTGATGACTATGAATGTTTGCGACACGGTTTCCCACAGCACGATGAACAAAATTCGACATATTGCGATTAACAAATTTGTATGAGTGAATATAATTAGTTGACAAAATGTCGTATTGTGGAACGCTAACTGTCCTCCTAAAAGTCTAAGACTGACAGCACACGTAGGTCCAGAACCAATCGCTATATAAGGAACATACGATTTTGGTCGTACCTTGTTTCTGCATCCAACCAAACCTTGAAAGCTCGTATGCGAAAAATGGCTGCGGTCCGAATCCGACCTCAAGATGTGAGTGCGTGAAAAGGGTTATGCCTTGCAGTCTCGCATTATGGTTCGTGTTCTATTATATGCCGTGCAACCACCATTCCTCTACCGCCTACTGAATCACATTCGGAGCAGTATTTCACGCGTACTCTCGCTTGGGCTCCGTTTTCAGAAACGGGGCCGGGACATATATAGATAAACGTCAAGAGGCAGCACGAATGAGTGCTTCATCGAGTGATAAACAACTCTGCTTATCAGGGAGGGCACCTCTCAAACATTATTTTTTCTCCCGCGCATGGCACAGCCTGAATTCGGCAGCGCCATTTAGTTGGATCACTACTAGTGTCCTCGTGTCGTCTGTTTCCATGAGAAGTGTTGGGCTACTGTGGCTGGACATGCGGCTTCTAGCGGCTCATGTGTGTGACTAGGTCTTCTGCGGCTTCGTAATACTGCAACGCATCTTGTTCTGTCTTCTGTACCGTGAACGCGTTGTATGCTTTTTTTGTCTACTACTTTAGACTACTGATTTGAGTGTACCAAATGACTTTTCGCATCTTTCAGGGCGCGTTCATCTTTGCCTCTTTCACGTGCAAGCGAAGCGTGAGTCGTCTGCTTAGAGAAGCCATTACTGGCCGAAAAGCCGGAAGACCTCGTGCCGATTCCTCGAACCTGCAGTCCATGCGGACGTCGATCATGACGTCGTCCACTGCTCTGGCGTCCATCGTCCGAGGCATTGGTGAAAAAGAGGTTCGACGTGCGACGCCCAACCACAGTCGCGAAGGAACGCCGCTGATCAAGAGGGTTTCTGCGCCACCTGTAACGCAGCATCACGTGGTACAACCGAAAAGTTCCAGTCCGACTTAGCAACTCGGAATGCACTGTGTCTGTTGCATGTCTGGCTTGACTATATCGTCCCGTACAGAAGCAATGTAAAATCTGTGCTGAAGGTGAACACATGAATTGTCTTTTATGCAAAGTATTTATTTATTAGTGGTATCATTTTTGCCAGAGCGTGAAGCATTTGTGCGTCTGCGTAGCTAGACAAACCAGCAGACGTTTGGGGCTCGTCAAACTTTTAGACCGCGTCGCTTAAACAGTCTTTGACTGCAAAGTGCGCATCTTTATTTAGGTGGCTTTACAGTCAAGCTAGTCTCGTGAAGGACTTATAGTCTTGCGGATGGTACTCCGTCACGTGATTTGTTGATTTGTCACCTAGCGGTGTAACCTGCTCGAGCCAAGCCAATCAGCGTTCGCTCAGTTAGATCCCTCTGGGGTGAATTTAGTCCCGTTCACGCCCGCGCGTTCTAGTATTTTCCATGGCGCAAGAAGCCTGAGCTTGGGCGACAAAAAGGGTTCTTATGTGTTTGTGCATTCGAACCCTTTTTGTCTCCCAAGCTCAGGCATTTCATCAACTGCATCAGTTCTCGCACTCTACTTTGCTTCCATATCTCGGTACGTTGTGCTGGTGGGACATAGAGAGAGTGGAAAAAGTAGAGTTTACTTCATGCTTATTAGGGCTTGCTACTGTAGTCAACATAATGTATTTCATACGCTTGTTGTATATATAGCTGGTATCAAATTTATATAAAATATTGCTCAATACGCGCAGGGCATTGAGAACCATGTTGTACATACTCAATATATTATTTACTGCGGAGCTTATGAACAAGTAAGACGTCGAAACATTGCTTTCGACATTCATTACATTCGAAGCATGCCTTTCCTTTGCTTGAATGAAGGTCACAGGAAATGTAAGACGTATCCTGAACTGATGCTGAAAGTGACGTCATCTATATGGTTCCCGGATGCAGACTCGATATTGGAGTGTTGCAACCGTTACGTAACTGCTCGATAGCTACAGCGCGCAGTCGTACAGAGATGTCTAGAGAGGTTTTATGAATCAGAATGGTTTTACTGAAGACTGTAATTAGGGTGACTCGCGCTTGAAACTACACAAAGAGTACGTATTATGCTAAGACGTATTTGGTAACCTTTTGTTATGCGCTATGCTTGTCCCAAATGATAGCGGTTCCTCCTCTCCTGCAATGACTTTAGGTCATGTCATGCTAACACATACCGGGGAAATGGAGGAGATGTACCGATAACGAGAAATAACTAATAGGTGAACATCACAATGATGCATTAATCTGAGAAGGGAATTAATGAACCAGTGCTGCTAAACCACGCAGGGTCCATGGATCAGTCTCTGCCGTTTTGGTGTAGGCTTCTTTCTGGTGAAGCCGCTGTTTACTAGCATCGTGTGTCCATGTGTCGTACATACAGCTTGCGGTAAAATTGAATAAAGTCCACTCCTCAATGCAACTGCTGTCTGTTTTTTCTTTTCGTGTCGGAGGTGGTGCGAGACCATCTGACCGCTTTAGCCCCCGTTCGAAATTATCACTACTTAATGAACACCGAAAATTTAAAACAAATCGCGAAGATGCGCGCGGTGTCATCAAAATTAGTTGTTAGTCGTCCACTTCGAGACATAACTCGCAAAAAAAAAAAGAAAAAAAAGAAAAGGAATATACCGCCATTTTTGGAGATGTTCTATTGCGGAGAAAAACTAGGGTCCCAAAAAACAGCTTCCCGATGTGAGTTAAAAAACTTTCTAAGTCCTTGGACTATATGTGGTCTTGGCAGAAGACTACACTGTCTATCTGTGTCTATGTCATTCAGCCGCCCATGATTCCCAGCACGAGCCCTCTCAACCTTGTAAGGCTGCGATATCGTTAAGAGATAAGCGTCTGAGGCTTCTCCCTTTGTCGGCACACTAGAAATGATACAAGCCGCGTCTTTGACGTCACTCGTATCAAGCTGCCCGGGAGAACTCGGCCACTAAGCGACTGCTTTTATGCTCCTATAGGGCTTTCATTTTTCCCCGAGTTGTTCTCATTTCTGTCATGGAGTCAACCGAAGGAATAGACAAAGCTTGGTGGCAATGCCCCGGTTTGCTTAGAAGAACACTTACTCTTGTGATGATGGCGATGATAATAATGATGTACAGTACAATGTGGTCGGGGAATCAGAAACATGCCCTCAGAATTACTTTCATTATTACCGAACATATATGTAGTCAGTCACAATTTATGGTTCCCCTGGGAGCACAACTTCCTAATTAGTAATTTAACATTGCTTGCAGTGACTCACTATAGAATAACTTATAACTGTTAATAATTTATATACTGTTGCAGTCCTGAGTCAGTGGTCATGTATCTACTTATTCGCATAAACTAAATGAACGCCTCCGCCATGACGAGATGAACAATGGCTCGTAAACTAATTTCCTAATTCAGTTGAACACCATGTTATGCAGACACTTTATTGAACCATGTCTCACATAGCCGTATAGCATAGCACCTTCATCACACTTGAGTTCTCACTCGACGTGAGACAATTCAGATCTTTCAGAGTACTTGCACTCTCGGCTAAGTAAAGTATTACGTGGTATGAGTATGACACTTCAACAAGGAAATGTACACATACTATGTGCAAAAAATGTACAATGACATTTTGGGTCCCGAGGTTATACTTGGCGTTAGATCACACCGGGATGGCGGCGGTATGCTCAAGACCTCACGTTGCTGTCATGAACAAAGTATGAGCTCATGTCCCCCTTATGGAGCCTTGCAGTGCCTGAGGAGGCCTCGTACCGAAGTAAAACAAACGAGGTGTTCGCACTTACGTAGTCAGGTCAGGAAAGTACACATCGAGATTCGAGTTTAGTGTCCCAAAGCAACAAAGAATCCAGCAGTTGTCGAAAGGAGCAACAGTGGCGTAGACACGAGAGCAACGGAAGAGTCCGGCGAAGACTGCTCCTCGAGAGGCGCTTCAGCTTCGTGGAAACATTCATCAAGGTAAGGATCGTAAATACTGTCTACAGTGTGGCACTTATCTGTGTCCCTAAATGTGGTGATCGTTTCAGACACTAGATGAAACGTGCCTGCCACATCCGATCCAGACACGGCTTTGCGAGCTCCGCATTCCAGCCCATGAACTGTGACGTTCCTGCATTTCGCGCAGTGCACGTTACGGTAATTCGCGAACTTTCGGGGCGAGTACACCATGGCTGTGTACATGCCACACTTGCGGACGTCTTCCGGGTCGGCCCTATCAGAGCAGGCGCTGAAGTGTAGTCGGCATTCGCGTACACCGTAGACGTCCTGGAAGAAAGTGTCCCTCCCCATGTCTGCGACCCGTAGTTGGCAGAAGACGCGTTGCCCATCCTCACGTACGTGCATAAAGTTTCTAGACCCTGCACTGTACTTGAACTTGCGGTGCTTCAGAAGTTCGGTGACTTCCTCTGGAGTGCCCGAGTTCCTGGAGCAGTACAAGCGTACGGTCCAGGCCCGCAATGCAGACACATCATCGTGACATGCCGCACAGAAGATGTTGGTGTACATGGTACGCGTCCCCTCGCTGAACACGGGGATCGCCTGAAGATGGCGCATATGTGGACTCTTTCCCGTGCACGCATGTGAGACGTCATCTTCAGCGTAAGACTCTGGACACTGAGACCGCGCGTAAAACTCGCGTCCCAGATGGAAGACGCAACGCCAGGACGAACTTCCCGCCTGCTGACCCGGCGCTATATCTGCGCAACAATCACCATAGTTCGCACAGTCACCATCACATCTGCACATGCTACCTTCGTTGACATGTCCTCTGCACAGGCCCCTACCACTCTCAGGGCAGACGTTCAGATGTATCCTGTCTTCGACCAGAGGTTCCCACCACTCTTCACCACGCGCGAGTTGGAATATCACGCAGTACACGACAGTTATCAGAACACACATTGTGGTCCGAGTGGACACGGCTGTAACCCCGAAACGTTAGGAACTCACTCCGCGCGCAAGAAAGTTCATAGCAGGCAACGGAGCACACGTTTGATCTAATCGACTACCGAGTGAGTTAGCAGCCAAAGAAAGAGCAACGCGTGGGGCCAGATAAGGCGAGGCATGCGTTGGCTCAAGTAGGTTGCTTGCATGAGCTCACTCTGCGCGGATGCTAAGCGTTCACATAAACAGGGAATCCGCCGTGGCCGAAAAACCCGTTCCTTGCGTGTGGGGCGATTGGTCTCCGCGCCAGGTTCTGTTGATTTAAGAGGAGAGGGTTCTACGACGCGCAGACGATGCACAAAACAGGGCCCGAGTGCTGTGCTTTGAGAAGACGCAGAGCCCAGGTTTAAAACGGCGCAGGGGTTGCTTTTTGCTTTTGCCCAGATCAGCGCTCTTCCTGGGGTTCCAAGAAATGCAAGATGGCTGGCTTCAATAATGATAAAACCAGCCCTCTTATTATTATTACTGACTGGTTTTGATACGTTAGACGTGATAGTTAGGCAGAAGTGAAAACAGGCGTTCTTGTGCACGTATAAGAAGAAGAAAAAAAGAGAAGGAATGAGAGGAAAATATAACTATTTAAGTAGCAACACTTTAAACGTCAAAGCAATACAGCAGTTGTTAAGAACTTAAGTTAACAAGTGAAAGCATTAAGGATATACTTGTAGAAAAGAAGCGTCAAAATGTGGTGTCAACTATCGCTTGCTCCCTTCCGCGTTCCCTTCAGTGAGGGCGAAAATTCCTACACTGTAAAAACAGAACTGCACCGCATAACACGGCGATGACCAATCGCTATTCCGAATGGTGCACCGCGCCTTGGCGCCTGACCTTATAGTCAACATGGGGGAAAATAAAGAAAGAGTTACGACCGTCGTGTCCTTATACGGTCACACCTGGACAGGAAGACAAACAGAAACGCATCGGAGAAGACAAACCCTCTGACGGAACAAACAGGACATACAACCACACCTGGGGCGGAAATTATCGCCGGAGTCGTTTCCGGTTTTACG
>JARGYV010084973.1:0-29589 GCA_029532675.1 Ornithodoros moubata
GAATGAAAGCTTGAATGTCCACGGCATTATGAACCACTCCCTAGCACCAACGAATGAGAATTGTGGAATGTCTTACGCACAGCCATCGCAAGGCTGTGGTATCCTTTTTTTAACCGCGAGCAGTGTTTAGTTGGAAAGTAGTTGCGGAAATCTGATCTTATCGGATTAATCGGATTATTTGTAGCAAACACCGAAGGAAGTCTACTGGCGAGATCCATAAAGTTGGAACCTGAATCGTGTAAAAGTAACCAAAGGTGCCTGAAAACTTGGTGAATCTGACGAGGGATTGAATATATCCTTGCAGTCGTACGAATCCTCGCCGTGCTCGTGGAACCAGAGACCTGGATGCAACGTGCCAGACGTGGCAAAGGCCAGGACTCACGAGATGAGCACAGAACTCTGACAGTAGTGGCTGCTCCATTTAGTGAGGACGACCTGCTCCAGTTGCCAAACGGGAATCTGTAAATTCCGCAACAATACCACCTGCCAACGACTTCAGCTGTGCCGCACACCGAGAGTACTGTGGATTCCAACACACAGATGCATTGTTGTGCAATGTCCTTTTAAGGAACAGTGGGTCGAGGATATGCACCCGTTTTTGTGGTCGCAAGATAGTGATTTCGCATCATGTGCATGCTGTTTCCAAAACTGTGATTATAAAAAACGTGTGAAGACAACGCAGAGAGACGGGCCAGTGTGCGTGAGATCCTGGTGGGGTTTTCCGAGCAGTTGTTTTCTAATTGCAGAGGAAAATGTGCAGGTAAAGGGATGTTCTGATTCAAGCAGACCTCAGAAAAGTATGAGCACAATCTGTACATATTGCACCCCATCTCTATCCCGATATTCCCCGTTGAAACCAGCGGAACGCCTGGGGCCGACACTCAGCAGCAGGAAACTTGCAAGGTATCCCCATTGGATACCCAAAGAAGCAAAGTAACCTTACAAAGTAACAATGCTGTTGTCAAATTTGTAAAGGCTAGGAGTGATACTTATCAGTCTAACTACTATCTATGTTTTAGACCTTGAGCTGTAGGCTCAAGGTTTATTAACATAAAGGATGCCATACTGTGTCGCAGTTATTTTGCTGTCAATAGCGCACTAGAGGCATAATCCCTTGTACATACGTGTCTGTATAAACCTTACTGTTGTTTTAGCAAGAATTCTACCCTAATCAAAATAAACTGTGCTCAGATGTGCTTGAAAAGCATCTAGCACAATGCTACATTGTGTAATACTGATTTTGTAATAAATGCTCATGATTGTCAGAGGATTTGCAGTGGCAAATTATGGCTGCTTCGTTACTTCATTGTTTGCTCACAGAGATTTCACAACAAGTAAAGGTAGGTTGACATAAAAGAATACATTACTAAGGTCAAAAACCTACCAATTATTAGATATTATTACTAAAGACCACTGTGTCCTCAGCACAGTCAGTGATAGCCAAATTATTGCACTTCTGTGTCCTCACCACAAAGCAACTGTGGCTGTACGCAGAGTACAAATTAGACAGGTGGGGTGAGGTATGAAAGAGATACTGTGCCAGGTTATTTGTCTGGAGGGTTGAAGGTAAAGATGGGCAAAACGGTAGACAGCAAAGCACAGGGCGAGATGATCACGCTGTCTCCAAATCGCTACAGCTTTTGAACAATGAGTGCTTCTACCCACAAGGTCAAGCTTGTTAATTTTCCATTTTAGACATATTCTATTGCACAAAGCCAAATGATTTTCTTTGCAGCCAATGGTAGGGAACTTGTCACCTCATTAAAATGTATCGACATGATTGGTAACACGATGTTTCATTGGTCACTCGGGAAAACCCTCAGATGCTGAATACACATGGGAATAAGGACCTGATACGTCTCAAGGTTGGTACAGTTGTGGTACATTTGTGCTACCCATCCCTGAAGTGGCGGCAAACGTAAGTGCTCCACCCACTGAGAAGATTTACGGCATGAACAACGAAGCGATATAATCAAAAGCAACAATAAGGATTCTTGTGGATGTGGGTTTTTACTGGGACATTCCAGATGTCACAATAAGAGCGTGACCGATGAGATGTGACACTTTGATGACATTCGCCCGTCAATCTGTAATGATGAGCTCGTCGATTCCCCAGTCCTCGTAGCTTCCGTCGGGGAGGTACCGCCGAATAATGATTGGTATCTTGCGAGCTTTTAGCTCCTTCATCGCGATTTGGAGAGGGTCTGTTTCTCCCTCGAGTTCAACCATCACCGGTGCGCACATGGCGATCTGCAACGCTCTAGTCCCAAGTACACGTGCTCTCTCATATTTAGTCATGTACATTGTCGTAATACGTTTCTGGTTCTGTAGGGGCTGTCCGTCGGAGGCTTGGATCAACTCGATGTTCTCCTCGTCGTTCTGGTCGATCTCATCGAGGTTCTCGTCTTCTTCCACGTCATCGAAGTCGTCTCCGCCTCCAACGTCGTCAGGCTCATACTCATCGTCAGCCATAGATTACTAATAAAATTTCACGCGCACAACACCACAAAGCACGGAAAGCCACGCACACTACTTTAGCGGGATGAGCCACAAGGCAGCGCGGCAGCCATGGAGGAAAATTCGGAAACGAGAGTACCAAGATTAGTTAAAAAGAACTCTGGATTGAGAGTGTCAGAAGAGGGCTATGATAGTCTTGGATTGTCTTGGATTCACAGCACGATGGCATTAACGATGACAATTATACTTGTAATCACAGGCAGCGCTGTGCAAATAAAAAAGAAAATAACAACTTCAAACTACGTAATTATAATTTAATTGCTTAGACATTGAGCCCCCTCGCCTCAACGCTCAACTACAACCACATGCGCTGAAGTGGCTACAGGTCGGTTATTTGGTCCGGTAATAAATGTTCACCAGTCGTTTCGCCATCCCGAACGTCTTGTTCGGTTAAAAACAGTGTACACAGCTTTTCTACAAGGGAAGTAAACACTTCCAAACTGACAACTTCAAACAAGACTTCGTCTTCTTTGCCCACTTGTTCCTGTTGTTTTTGCCGCACTACACTCGTGTTATACTGGTTATACCACGAAGCACACTTGTCACCGAGTACCGAGCATCTGTGTTCTGCCCATGATTAGATAACATATGTGGTCTGCCAAGAGAGAACGGTTTGGGTAGAACACGTATGGATTTCGATCCGAGAGGTACACGGTTCCACAGCATTTTCTGCTTACGTTAAGAGGTTGAAAAAAGTTTATGTGTTTGTACAGATCATCCCCACACAAGGTACAACCCGCTAAAAGATGAGTGGGTACTGGTGTCCCCGCATCGAACAAAGAGACCTTGGATGGGCAAAACAGATAAAATCACGGAAGCAGAAATCCCCGCTTTTATTGAGGGCAATCCTCTGTGTCCAGGGGCAAAGAGGGCAAATAATGAGGTATGCACTTTCTTAAAATAAACGGTGATTGGTAACCAGTGGCGGGACACACAAATATAGGGACAAAAGATACAAACAAGACAACCTTTTCCAGTGACATCCTTCTTTTGATGCAGTAAAAGAACTTTATGCGTGTCTGTTTGGGGGGAGGTAGGATAGATGCGTATTCTTGGGGATAAACCCCACTGTGTCTCTTCTACTTTTGCACTTGACTGGCTACTAAAAGTCTTTGATGCAGGTGAACCCACGATATGACTCAACGTTCACCTTCCGGAATGATTTTCCAGCACTCTTGGAATCGGGGCCAGCTCTTCAAGGTATTTGCTGTGATCACTGGGCTGCTTCTATATGGATATAATAGAGACTTACCCGCAACTCCATACATCCTGGCCCCTACTGTATCCCCAACATGTTGCAACTCCCCCAAAAACCTCCCAACCCTCTTCAAAGAAGCAGAAATCACTGACAAAGGATGATGTGCATGTCATTGTGTTTGATGACATAGGATTACATATTTGATGTGTGCCTTTCCTGTTACTGTAGGGTTATACAGTTCGTTTATACCCTAGGAAGCGAAAGCGACGACCTGTTTCGCATGGAAGCGGTACGAGGGACATGCCGTGTCATGTGCTTCCATCCCTGCTCCAACATGACGCTACCTCTGATGGAAGATTGTCACATTGAACGCGTCATCAAGGACTGGGTGGCTCAGGTTCACGAGCTCGGCAAAGAATACACCTGGGTTCAGGTGACGTCGCTTTTACTTACCCTTCTAGCTTATATTTTCACTGTTTAAACCAGATCTATATTTCAGATTTTTGAAAACAGAGGTGAAATCATGGGTTGTTCAAACCCACATCCCCACTGCCAGGTATCGTTGATCGAGATTTGGTTAGAAATGAAAAATATTTAATTTCTACATACATCTTCACGTGCGTGCAGTGTCCCCGCTAACTTTGCAGATATGGGCAAGTTCGTTTTTGCCAAACGAGCCTCGCCAGAAGGACAAGAACCAGAGGACCTATTTTGAGAAACACGGTGTGCCGCTTCTGGTGGGCTACCTTGAACAGGAAATAAAACGTAAAGTAAGTATCTTCATTATTATGTCTGCCCTGTTGTTGATTCTTTTCCCTATCTTTTTCTCTTGCTTTTAAAGGAAAGAATCGTGGTGGAAACGGAACGATGGGTTGCTCTTGTCCCTTTCTGGGCTATCTGGCCGTACGAGACGATGATGTTGCCGAAACGCCACGTCCAGCGTATGACCGATTTGAATGATGCCGAACATTCTGGTACGTGTGCCTCCAGTGGTAATGATTATACTGTTCACGACTTGGAAAATAAGGAAAAAAGAGAAAACATAGGAGTCCTTGCCAAAAATGGTTCTTGTGATTTTTGGGGTTTTGCTCCAACCACAATGCAGGGTGCAGGTAGAAAAAGGTTGCAGAAGGTCCGACCCTGACGCATAAGGCCCTAATCATATCCCTTTTTATCTGCCATTTCAGATTTGGCAAAGGCAATGAAGCTGCTGCTTACCAAATATGACAACCTTTTTGAAGTGCCCTTTCCGTACTCCATGGGTTGGCACGGTAAGATTTTAATTTATGACGGCGCGATGGTGTGTGACAACGTGATGCGATGATACAACGAGAAAAAAGAATATTTGTTGTTGTAATGCCCCTTTGTATGTGCATGTGTGCATGTGGGGGGTCTCGGATTATACAAAAATGGGGTGTTTGCGGTTTAGGGTGATGTACGAAAACAAACAAAAGAACATAATGGTGTGAAATGACGTAGCATCGAGATACATAGAAGCCGCTAGTACCATTCTTGCAAAAGGCTTATGCCTCACATTTTGTGTATGCTTACCCTGTTTTTATCCAGTCTGTAAGTTATATGAAGGTTCAAAAGAAAGAGCTGATGGTGATTCCACTTCTTGCTGCTTCAGGAGCTCCGACTGGAGAATACTTGAACCAGGACATGTCCCACTGGCAGCTACATGCCGTCTATTACCCTCCCCTGTTACGTTCAGCAACAATAAGGAAATTCATGGTGGGATACGAAATGCTGGCCCAGCCTCAGAGGGACATCACACCAGAGCAAGTAAGTCTACAGCCTCTGTCTACAGCCAGAGCGGTTGACTACAAGGTTTGACGTGACTTAGTATGGGCGACTCGCAGAAGGGGATAATGTGGCTTATACACGTTGGACTTGTGGGGCCAGTCGTCTGGAGAAACACCTACAAAATAGCTCAGTGATTGTTGTACATCCATAACAAAAAGTATAGAAATGTAGTGTAATGGCCTCAACCGCAAAATGGAAAGATTTGCAGGTTACAGAAGAAGAAAAAAAGGAAAAGAATCTATATTTGTTAGTCATTATTAAAGAAACGAAAGAAATGTTTTCTTCTTATTTCCAAATGATGATATGTTTTGAAATCATCGTTGCATTCATTAAGCAAAGTACGATATCAGTGTACACTCTGTTTGTAAAGTTTTCTGCTGCAAATGTAGTCAACTTTAGCTCTATCATCATCTGTATGTCGTGTCTTTGAGTCATCTATATCAAACTGGTTCCAAGCGGAGAGCAAAGAAACAATGGCTATCAAGGGGTTGTGTAAAGGGAAGATGTCCTTTTGTGTTGGAATCCAGGAATCGTTAAGTCACTGTTGTTTAGGTCCCATTGGTTACCTCTTACGAATCCTGCTTTTGCTCTTTGAAGGCTGCAGAAAAACTGAAATCACTGCCAGACGTCCACTATAAGGTGAAACTTCAAACAGCAGGGCAGTGAAGTTCGAGTATATCAAGCCGAAGGCAGCAGAGGTCAAGTGACCTTTTTGGAGGCTAGTCTAAATAAAATTGTTGTATCGACTATTTACACAAGAACTATCCATACCAAAGATGTTGCATGTAGCAGATATTCTTAGAATGTGTTGATTGCTCAGCTTTGTCTCTGTACTATTTTTACGGAAGAGCATATTGCGCTATAAAATTAAATATGCTATTTTTCTTATTAAAGCAGTGCCTGTCTTTTGCCACTCAATAGCCCTCTGACAGTTGTTAAGATGTACACGCAATTGGAAAAATGGGACTTGGACTCACATCCCTCTGATGGAGAAAAGAAGTCTTGCAAGACTTTTGAGGGCAGTGTCAATTACATTTTATATATATAGATATCATTCATGCAGAAGGCCCGCTTCTACATCCTACATCTCGTTAACTTCATCCATAAAATTTTGTGTTTCTATTTTGTAGAAGGCTTGCATTTTGTTCTGTTGAAGAACAGCAAATCCTGACCTGCGGCCGATATGTGCTTAGATGAGCCAAAATCAACCACAAAGCACAGAGTAGATGCCAATATCCAAAATAGGTGCATTATCCAAGAGGGGTTCGACACATATGTTTATGTGGACAAAGGTAGTCATTTATGTATTGAGAAGCCCGGTAAACTGGGCCCATGATAGACATGGTAAGCTGAAACTGTGGAAATTTTCTGTAGGCCAGCCCTAGTAGTCTTATAGAGGTGGGTTTTGGAAAGAAAACGTAAACTTTAAATGTGAGGTAATTTCGGTATGCTCCCGATGCCGTTCTACTCAAACCAAATGCAACACGTACTTCAACATATCTTCAAACTTTTTTTTTTTTTTATTTGTTTGTCCTCAACGAATACACGCGGGGGCCCGTTCCCTGCTAACGACACTCAAACTGGCTGCGGCAAGTGACGTAATTTCGACGCGCCTCCTTCGAGGCACCAGCTGGAACACGGTAGCCATGCAACACCTCCATTGAGTCTGTCACCATAAGGTGACTTCGAAGAGTTAACATGCAATTGTCAAAGAAACATGCTTTGCTCATGTTCTATTCGATAGTGGAAGTGCCCACATTTGTCTGTGGTCTCTTTACACTGATGCCCGCGCTTCGCGCCTTCCTGAGATTAAGACAAAAAATAAATAAATAATAATAAAATGAGTGCGATTGCTCATCATCTGCTCACAAATTACTGGGAAAATAATTTTGAGCATTTTTTTTCCTTTTCCACAACAGCAGCCTTGTTGTGCAAACAGTGGCGAACTGGTGTTCGCAACCGCATATCCCCTGACGGAGCCCTTCAAGCTCCCGCCATGTTGATTGGCAGCCATAATGTGTTTATACTGGAAGTAACGCTTTGATTTGAAGGGAAGATACTCGGTATCAATATTCCTTTCTCCTAGATCATCTGTTGTGGATATGAGAAAAAAGGTATACACGCAAGCAAGGCGTGCCCTGTGCACGGAAGTGCTTTTGGGTTACTGTGGATACACATGAAAGAGGTGAGTAAACCTTGTTTGCATCGGAGTAACAGCAGCCCTAAGTCAAGGGCGAATTTGCTGGCAATTTGATAAATAAAACTCTCTTATTGGTTCCTGCCTGAAGCAGATTGCGATCACCTGGAATGTGCGAGCGGCAACGGTTCACAAGAGTTCGTTAAACCGTCCTCACAAGCCGCGATCCTCTCGCTCTTTATATTTCCTGAGAAGACTGTCTTCGAGTCCAAGCCGTTTAAAGGTTGTTCAGAATACCCCGAAGACAGAAATCCGGTTGCATAAAAACTATATATACGTTAGTATCCAGCGAGTCGTTCTGTATGCCGACAACTTTGAAACACTGAAGCACGCGCTTGAGCTTCACTTGAGATACTTGCGCGGTTGACAAAATTGGATCAACGGTATGCAGGTAATAATTTTGTTCTCCATGTCGGATTGTACCAGCGAGCTTTGGTAGTCATTCGCGGCCAGGTATTCAAATAGACAACTTTAACTTGTTTATAGGGTAGTTCGCACTAGCCAAGCTTGCTTAATTGCTCGTCACTTCTACGGGGCTGAATGAAACGTTTCTTTCACGTGATCTGTCTCGGGGGCCAAGAAGAACGTTTATGAAACATAGACCTTCTTGGGGAATGTTCTTACAATATCAATCGTTGATTGAATTAGCACGCACGACTTTTTTCGGCAGATAACGGAGCGGTGATTGCCTGTGACAAGACTCTGAGCTATGTACCTTGGTGATAACATGCATCTTCATAAGCATTGCTTTTCTAACATACATCGTGTTTTTGCAGCGTTATTTCTGGCGCCGCTGAATAAACAACGCATTTTTTGTTCGCTGCTATAATGCACTCTGCAAATCATGTTCACAGATATATGGGTCGGCACCTGAACTTGAAACATTGAAGAATGTGTCCGATTTACTGCGTGCAGGGCCTTGTATTATTGAAATTGCATGACTCGTTCTTCCCATGGTTGTTGAACTCTGCTCACATCATTGCTGGCTGTTTTAGTTCCAGTGGTGCATTGAAGCAGTGGAGGTACAGGAGAATGAATGCGGAAGTGGCCAGGAGTGGGTAGTGTGGGCTGTGGGGTGAGCCACTGATGGCGCAGAGCAGCTTCAACGCACAGCAGCAAGACTTGGGCGGAGGAATAGTCATCGTGGGCCAGAGACCACCATCAGCCAAGCAGCTTGGGTCAAGCAGTGCATCCGATCTTGTAAGCATCTGGGCTTTTGCAGGGCAGTTTGCAGTAACTAGAGGCTAAAGAAGTGTTCTGCATTAGTTGGAGCCAAAACGCCATCGCCATACCAGCAGCTGCTCCAGCAATAGCAACCACGCCACCAGCGACGAGAACTGCGAGGGTTCATCATCGTCGTCGTCATCTTCCTCCAGTTGCTCGTCGTCCAGCTGCTCTTCATCTTCTAGCTCCTCAGGAGAGGAGGATGGCTGCGAGTTTGCTATTGTGCAGCAGACTCAGCAGCAAGACCCACTCAAGCTGCGCATCGCGGCACGGAGGGTGTCGCGGCAAAGTGCGACAATGGACGAGAGATCTGTGTCGTCTTCGGCTGTGCGAATGCGCATCAAGCAGCACAAGCGCAAGAGAAGGACATCGCGGAGTCGGCGCATGCCACGCTGCTCCTGCATGGAGAACCGGATGCGAAGAGTATGGGGTCAACTTAATGTAACTTATGATGATGATGATAATTCATTGTTTAGTGGCGCAAAGACAACTAAGATCATAATGCGCCAGCTCAGTGATGGGGGGGAATTATGTATTAGTAAAGAAGGTGATATGTGGAACGCGATGTCAAATATACATTAGTCTCTAAGACTCGAAGCAAATTCTCGCAAACTTGTACCCTCATGAGGAGTACAACACAGCATCACAGAACAGTGAGGTGACCAGTATCTCTAAAAAGCTTATATACGTGTTCGAAAGGCACAAGGGGGTCATCGCCCAACAGCAGAGTTGGGTGCATAGGGATAGAATATGTGTAAAATATCCTAAAATGATGTTTACGATGCCAATCGATGTACAATGACAATGTAACTTATTAGTGTTGTAATGGTTGTGTTTGAACTACTTCACTCAGAGGTAAAAGTTACACATCAAAATTCAGGCAGTGATGGATGTTGGAGCTTTGTCGGGAAAGCTTCTTCACTGTAGCAGGCTGGAAGATATCGGCTTTATTGACAAGTTCGATAAATTTCACTTGCGGTGCACTGCTCTAAACCAGGATAGTGGTGTCTGTTAGTGAGTGTACAAACATATTATTTCTGTAGCTGCATTGTCCACATAAACTCTACAGGATATGGAGCAAATGTCAGTGCATCTTTAAATTTCTTGTTGATGTTGAGGTATTTTCACTTCCAACAGATGCAACAGCAAGGTGGCGAGTCCCCACAGTGCAGCTACACTCCATGCAATGGTAGCATTGCATCACGCCAAGCATCGCGGTCCTGTAGCAGCAGCCGTTCCTCGAGCAGTTCCTCCTCCAGCTCTGGCAGTTCCGGTTCAAGTTCATCGGGAAGCTCCAGCTCTGGCTCGAGTTCCGGAAGTTCAAGCTCGTCGGGGAGTTCCTCGAGCACATCAGACAGCGAGAGCTCGTGCTGTGTTTCTTCCGACTACTCCAGTTGCAGCAGACGTCGGCGTTCTCCGCAAACGCCAATCAAGTCTCCTGTACGACACTTCACTCTGGAGGAGGCTGTTCAGCCGACTTCAGCCGTAGTTAATACAGATGTTAGGATCTCCATCGAAGAGGACGGGAAGAACTTCACCTCTCGACAGCTACCACCTCCGGCAACCCTTCCTACATTACCAACCTACCTGGGAGCCGACGCCAGTGCGAACGTGTCACCTGACAGTGGCATTCAGTCGTGCGGTGAATCGCCACAGCGTTTGGGGTGTCCCAGTGAAGGCAACGTCGTGGAGGAAGTTGAAGAAGTAAGGACGCCGCACCAAGAGGAGAAGTGCGTGTCTCCTCTGAGGATAACTTCGCCGTTGTGGCCAGGGAGTTCGGAAGTTCGGATGCCGCAGTCAAGGCCAGTGGCGAAGCAGGAACACCAGGTACCTGAAATAGTGCAAAGGGAAAAGCCGTTGTCTAAGTCAAAGGAAGAGGAAGCCCTGCAGCAGACAGAAAAGTCTGGAGAAGTGAAAGCGACATCGTCACCGCGGCTGCGAAATCGAACGCAGGGTCGCAGTGTTGTTGACGAGCAGAGTGCACCGTTGCTCCAGAACAAAGAGCTAGATCTCGGAGCTAGGATAGAGACCG
Source organism: Ornithodoros moubata (assembly GCA_029532675.1). Lineage (NCBI taxonomy): Eukaryota > Metazoa > Arthropoda > Arachnida > Ixodida > Argasidae > Ornithodoros > Ornithodoros moubata. The sequence continues at coordinate 10,975 of JARGYV010084973.1, forward strand.
CCTTGGGTGAGGGCACTTGGGAAACCAAGCGGAGCCTGAGAGTGAAGGAGAAGGTGGAAAGGACAAAGATGCGACGTAGCAGTGCTCTGGGAGACAGTGAACTTCAGAGGTTGGTCCGAGAGGTCCAGGACTCAATAGGGTCGCAGTTTCAGGAAGCTGGAAGTGACTCCGAAACTAAGATGAGAGACAGCATTCACAACATGATGGGACTGAAACAGGAAAAGCTCGACGCCGCGCTGGTTGTGGAACAGATGTTGGGGAAAATTGAACCCGATATTCCGTTGAATCGTGCCGAAGAGCCGGTTGCATGCCCCAAGACAGAATCGAGTTCACAAGTTAGCGAGGTAACGGTTGAAAAACCTGCCCCGCGGAAAAGAGGGCGACCCCGCCTTGACCCGTCAAAAAGGAAGTCGAAACAGAAAGCGATCCACGAAAAGGTACCTGAACCGTGTGACGAGCATCATTCCTCGCATTCAGACAGCAGAGTCTCCAGCAGGACGGCGGATACTAACTTGTTTTGTAATTTGACGTGTGATTCGTCAGAGGGAAGCAGGAAAGAGCCAGTCCACATGGAAACTACGATACAAGAAGTTAGCAAAAACATGGTTGCTCGAAGAAACATCGAAAAGTGTCAAGAGGACTCCTCGAGGGACTCGAGCTTGGCAAGGGACAAGGGGATGACCACACCAGACGTAGAAAAGCTGCTCCTTGAGTGCAGTGTCGAAGAGCAAATGAACCTCCTGCACATGTGTCAACGGAAGCTACGGAAGAAAAGGTTCACTCAGCCATCGCCACGCCCGAAGCATTCTGATCATCGTAGAAAGAACAGAGTATCTAAAACACCTAAGCCAACATCTGAAACTTCGACAGTGATCCTAGAAGCTCTCGACTCTATTGCCGATGCCCTGGCTGCGACGTCGCTATCGAAGCAGACGTCTGCATCTACAAGGCATGCGGGTTGTGTTCCTCCAATGTTTCGTGTCATCAAATATCTGAAACCCAAGCGTGCATCCGAGAGGCCGTCTCGACTCTCTGCCACTGCTAACCTGACTGGGAAAAAGCATGCAGGCTCTCTGAAGGCAGAAGCACGGAAAGGCGAGAAGGAGGATGTAAAGCAGAACGCCACCAGGAAGGGAAAGGGAAAGAAACATGGCCATGTTCCCTCGGCCGAGTCCTCGCCAGAAACTGAAAGTTCTTCAAGAGAGCGATGTTTGCCATTGAAGAAACGACACTGTTTGCTTAGCGAAGAATGCGGTGAGGGTGGCAGGGATGAAAGTTCGCACGACGAGGATAAGGAAGTTGAGATGATGGCGGGCACAAAATGTGAGGAGGATGGACAAACTCACCTGTTACTCACAGAGGTAAAAGAGATACCCATCCTGACGAAAGCTGCAAAGAAAATAATGCCACCGGTGGGATGCCTTCCGGAGAAGCGGGAGAAAGGGCGGAGAAGAGGACGCTTGTCCAAGGACAGGAAGGGAAAACTCAACGCGAAGAAGTGCGTTCGACCGCATCCCATCCCACAGTCGTCTTCAATCGAGGAAGCCATTGAGTGCTGCATTCAAAAGTTCACAGAAGCTCTGGATACAGCGAAACTTCACGAAAGGTCACGGTCACGATCCCCATTCAAGCGTGCGGACGATGAGAAAACTGCTGCGGAGGTATGCAGCGAGCCTCTACCACTTCCCGAGAGGGGAGACAACGCGGGCGAGATTGGCAGCGATGAAGACGACGACGACTTGCCTCTCGCGAGCCTTTTGCCTCAGCCGGCGATTTGCGATGAAGGCGGAAGCAACGAGACATCGTTCATCCGAGAAGACAGCGACTCGGACAACCCGCTGAAGAAGATCTCGCTGCTGAAGCAGAAGCAGCAGAAACTGCTGAAGGCCGTAGAGAAGGCAAAGAGGTCGAAGCAACTGGAAGAGAAAGGCGAAGAGGGAGAGGCGAAGCGCAAGTACCGCAAGCGAAAGATCAGGAACCGTACGGGCTTTGTCAAAGTAAAGAGGAAGAAGGTGGTCAAGAAACTTGACGAGCAGATCGTAGACGAGGTCGTAGCTGTCGAGGAGAAAGTGACCGTGCAGAAAGAGGCGTGCCAAGCGGGACCAGCTGTGGAAGAATCCATGATCAACGGCAGCATAGAAACAGAAGAGCCTGCTTCTTTGGTGGATGCAGAAATGGTTGAAAGCAAGAATGCAGCTGGTAAAACAGCAAAGGGTACAAAGGATAAGATCGCAGATGGAGATTTTGCTGGTGAGACTGCAGCTGGGGAACTACGTGTTGATGGCAACGCCAAGGACGACACTGCCCAGCCTGCAGTCTCGTCTGCTCCGAGCACCAGGCGGAAAAATAAACGCGTGCATAAGATGGGCTGCAGTCTAGCTCTTTCAAAGAAGAAGAAAGCAGGTGAGTGATAGAAAAAAGTCTTGCTTGGGGTGCCATAAGAGAGCAACCAGGTTGCCATACTCTGATGCCGCTTTGAATTAGCAATCACTGAGGGATTCACTTTCTTTTGACGAGAGTTCCAAACGGATTGACAACAACGCAGAATGCGCATTTAAAGCATACAAGGTGAAGAGTGTGTCCCTGAGAGCGAAACTAGCACTGAACTTACAGGCTTTACTTTGTAAGTTTGCTGTATTTTGAGAAGCATTGATGCTGGTTAGTTGTTTATCCAAAGGCTGCTGAAAATGTTGACAGATTGTGTCTGGGGGTGTTGTTATAGCCGTGCGTAGCCAGTGCTGCTGTTGCTAGCACAAGCATGGCATGACGTGTTGCTCTTTTCAATTTGTAATTTCTTTAATATCTTTTGCACTCCTGACAGGGAAAATTCGTAGCATTCCGCTTTTTTATAACGGGCAATTCAGTGGTATAATTTTTTTAAGGCCCATGGCTTCTGAGACTATCTCTCTAAGTCCAGAATATAGCAGTGTGGCTCAAGAAGGCACGTTTCATTTCAGGTGCTCTGAAAAAAGCACAGACCGACTTGGGAAAAGTGGTGGATACAATAACAGAGGTTATCGAAGCTGTCGTGTGCAGCAGCAGGAAAAAATATGTTTCTGCAATGAAACAGAAGATATCCGAAAAGTGTAAACATGCAGAGCAGAAGAAGAAAAAGAAGGTGGCCGCTGAGCTGGACATAGACAGTCGGGAGTCAGACTCCTGTGCACAGCCCCCTCAGAAGGCACGTAAGGGTGAAGCGCTGGACAAGGCCAAGAAGTCTGCCTCCCCCAGGTAATCCTTCGTGGACAAATGCTCCTTTACTTAACGACACTGTGCAGCTCTTGCTAGCATGGCTAAGTAACGTGAAATTGCTGAGGCTGCATGAGGTTAGTCTATGTGCGTAATGTAATTGGTGAACATGGGCTCAGTTACGAAATGTTTGACTGAATGCGGGCATGCAAAGAATGACCTTTCTTCCTTGTCAGAAGATTTGTCTTCTGTCGTGCGACTGTGTTGTTTGTCGCTGATATTTCCTGGTCGGTAAGAATTCTGATTACTTGTGGTTAAGTTATTGCTTGATAAATATTTACAATTTTGAGTGATTAGTGCAGTCCCAGCAAAACCATTAGGCCTTGTGTTGTGGTCACAGTTTGTTGTACCTGTCTCTTCCCAGCTCTCCCACCCCAGAAGACACGCCAGTGATCTCCGTGACGAAGCCGTCGTCTGGATTTAGCGGTCAACGTGAGAAACGCCGCCGCCGAAGGCGTCGCGAGCACCAGCTTCCCAAGAAGAAATATTTGAAGGCTGGGCTTTATTCTGACTGCTTTAAGGAGGATGGGTTAGAATATTATTCTTATTCTTTGAGGCTTCGTTGTAAGTTCTGAAAGGGTCTAAGCAAAGGTAAAATATTTTAGGAACTCTGCAAAAGAAGGTGCTGAGACGTCTGCAGCCTCTTCTAGTTTGCCAGAACAGCTGAGTTCTCTGAATATCAAGTGAGTACTCGTCATGGAATGCTAGCCGAACAAGCTCTGGTCGGTTCTGCATGTTTGTGGTAACCACAGTAAAATCTCTCGAATTTGGGAAAGCCTTCAACACTCCCCAAAAATGAGACATGGTCATATACAGAAATGTCACGAAAAATGTGAGGTGTTTTTGGGGCCCAAACATGTCTGAGGTCATAGTATGTGTTGCGGCTGTAGACAGCAGCTTTGTAGTTATCGTTGTTGCTGTAACTCGCTAATGCGATTATTTATATTTATTTTTTTGCTTTCCTAACTGGTAAATATAATTTTTCATGCCCCTGTGTGATACCCTCTTATTTGGACAATGAAAATTGCACGCTTATCTGCCTGGCTTCTTTTCCACTGTGGTTGAAGAACACAATAGTCATTCAGGTACAGCTGCATTCTGCACAGCTTCAGCAGTTCTTGCAAATCTCAACCAACATCTCAAACACCCTTATCTGTCATTGTGCTGGAGCCATAAAGCCATACTGCTGAGCAGCAGGAGACCTTGAGTTAGGTCAAGGTCGAAGTCAATGTCAAAGTCAGGACAAGGACAGTGGCCTATTGTTCCCTTCATTGCTCTGTCTATTGTAGCACTCTACTGCAGTGGGTGCAGAACATGGAACTGTCCCACCTAACTCCAGCAGAAGCATATTCAGCATCAACTAACACAGACACAAGCACCACAGCCTGGTACATTGCTTCTACACCCTCTCTCTTTTTGCCTGCATGCTGTCAATCCCCAACTGCTGATCCTCTCCCTGTGCCATTTGTGGCAGTCTTTCCTAAGTAAAATTGTGGGCCTGTGATCCCGACTACACAGTTTTAGGGTAAGCTTCAAAATGAAGCGTCGGACGTGAAAGGAGTAGCGAATCGCGTCTGGACCCCGTCCAGCTCTGCGCGAATCTGGATTTCTGTTTTAGCAATAGAACTGGGCTATTGCATGTGTAAGCCATGTTTTTCACGGTCTTAGATTGTTGGCTACATTAAAATTGCACTGTGAGAACTCCGAAATTTCCTCTGGCGACCGAAGCCGTTTCTATCTGCCTGCATTGTTGTCCCAGTTCTGTCGTCTTTTCAGCGCTTCACACCGTTTACATAGCACAAAGTAGTGCATAATATATTTGGGACACGTACCCATGATATCATCTTAGACTTGGCACAAATCTTCGGTCTCTGGTTGCAGCTGAGCTCGAATTTTCATGTCTACATTTATCGCTGTTTGTTAACCGTACTCTGCTTCCCTTTTGCAGTGATGGCAGCAAGGAAAGCAGCCCACAGCCGAGCGAGGATAAGTCATCCCGGCTGATGCCTTCCCCGATACATGCCGGAAAGTTTTTGAGGGAAAAGCGCTCAGATTTTGTGTTGCCATATGACATCTGGTGGTTGCACAAGCACAAGCAGGTGGGTTGGCTTTACACAAAGTGCTTTTACTAGAGTAATATAAATCTGCTACATGTGTCAGTGTGGAGAAAGGGGAGAGTGGAAAATGGGTGCCAGTGTAAATGAAAATAAGGTTAATCTGAGGGCAGCTAATCACAACCTTGGCCGACTTTGTCACTACAAGTCACTGTTTCTATAGCACAATGTATTTATGGGGCTTTGCATTGTTGTCATCAAGAGGGTCCTTTCCTTTTGTTTTAACAGCTTTTGTACAGCTACGACCCAGTGAACAACTACAAGAGGATAAAGACAAGTGAGTGAAGCACAACGTGCTCTGCGGCTCAGCACACTTCATCCTTTCATTACATCAAATTCCATTATTGCCGGTACGAACCAAATCTTTACTCGGGACACGTTTGTATCTCTGCACAACAGATGTGTACGTGGACGTAAAACCAGTCTCTAAGTACGAAGTTCAGAGCTGCAACTGCAAGCTACCAAAAGACAGGTGTGAGAAAGGTTGCGGATCGGACTGCCTGAATAGGTTTGTAATGTCGGCCAGATCTTCCTCCCTCCCCTCATTTACAGCAGGCGTGTAAATGTGATGGCCCAACATTTTAGGATGATGTACGTCGAGTGTTCGCCCACACTGTGTCCCTGCGGAGAGCAGTGCGGCAACCAGAAGATACAGAAGCACGACTGGAGTCCAGGACTGGAACGTTTTATGACTAAAGATAGGGGCTGGGGCATTCGGACTAGGGAGCCCATCAAATCTGGTAAGTGACACTTTTGGGAAACGTAGCTCTTACATTTATGCTGTAAATGCAGTCAGTGGTGGTTCTTGGGAACATGCTCTGCACATGCAGTCGATCTCTTGTACGACATCTTTCACGTTGTTTCACACCTACAGAGCTATACAAACCATAGAATTTGCGTACGAAGAAATGTGTAAGAATGGGAATGCGATTGTTTAGTTAATTACAAGCTCTGTGGTATTTCCTTCTGAGCTGGCGAGTGCGTTGTGCAGGCGAGTTCATCCTGGAGTACGTCGGAGAGATAGTGAGCGAGCAGGAGTTTCGACACCGGATGGCCGAGCGGTACCGGCACGACGAGCATCATTACTGCCTCAACCTGGATTCGGGGATGGTCATCGATGGATATCGCATGGCTGGTGAAGGAAGGTTTGTCAACCACGGCTGCGACCCCAACTGCGAAATGCAGAAATGGTAGGTGCTTGCCGTCCGTTAGAGTCGCAAGTATATATAAAAGGTAGTCTAGACAGTCGGGTGCACAGTCAGCATTGATTGAATAACGATGGCCGCGAAGGAACCTGCAGGGATGACATAATAGTAATACTCTCATTTAAGTAGATTCAACAAGTGAAGACGGGCTAGTTGGTACATGTCGATGACTGAGGAGCACTACTGACGCGGACGAAGAAAGAGACACAGAGACAAAACGAGCGCTACTAACAACTGGTGGATTTATTCAGGGACATTCCCCTTATAAAGGAAGGATGATGGAACAGGAAAGGAGAAACAGGAAAAGCTACGATAGCACTGTCGTCAAAAATGCACGTTCTGATTGACTAAGAGATAAAGACGGTTGACTAACACACATCTGCGGGCCAGTTTGTCTGATGAAAAACGCCTCAGCTATCTCTCTTTCAATCCTGAGGCGATAGCGAGCTAACACTTGTGTTTCACGAAAGTTGGGCGTGCATCCACACCTAGCGACATAAAACCCTAAATGGCCTTGACACGTGCCCTTTGTATTAGTACGATGCTCCATGAGCCTCTCATTAATGCACCTTTGGGTTTGCCCTATGTACACTTTTCCACAGGATAGAGGAACACTGTACACAACTGCTTTTTTGCACTGTACAAAGGATCTCTGTGTTTAACCCCACATCTCGTTTCAGGTCTGTGAACGGAGTCTACCGCATCGGACTGTTCGCCCTCAAAGACATCGGTAGCAATTCGGAAATCTGCTATGACTACAACTTTCACAACTTCAACAACGAACGCTTGGTAAGTGACACGACGAGTGCAGACTGCTTGCAAATGTTGTGTACTTGATGTTGCGGGAGGAGTGAACACTTGCATCCGATTGCAGCAAGTGTGCAAGTGTGGCAGCGAGAAATGCCGCGGCTTCATCGGAGGCAAGACGCAGAGGCTGAACGGCCAAAGCAAAGAGAAGGACAAAGAGAAAGAGGGAGCAAAGGGAACGTCGAGCCGCTCGATGAGGAAGCAGCGTCTCAAGCACAAGAAGGATGTAAGAAACATTATAGTAAACATTCTCTGCATTTCTGCTTCTGGCTAAAAAATGGGTGGTAGTGAATAATGCAAAGCTTCTTCTGTCTTTGATTGTATTTGCGTCGATGTTCTAAGCGTGATCGATTGCGTAGTCGTTGCACCTGACAGAGCATTTGAACTACGAAGAAGCCTTTTGAAGCCTCTACTATACTTTCTTAGTATTTAATAAAGAATCTCTTAGGATGAATGTGTTGAAATAGTTCGCAATGCACTGCGCACTTCGGGTACTAGTGAACATAGGTCGCTATCTTATGTGTTTTGTATGTGTCCTCCTCTCAGGTGAAGGCACAGGGTACAACTGTAGGAGAACCAGCTCAGGGAGGTCGTCCAGGTCAGCAGCAGCTCCACCTGAAGCCGCTGTCTCACCAGCAGAGGTGCTTTGTGCAAAAGCACAGGTGCTTCCTGCTCAGGAATTACGACCGCTCCAAGCGTTGCATGAGTAAAATGCCACGAGACAAGTGAGCTTCTTCCTTCCACGATCCGCCCTTTAGGGGACATTGCAGTGCAGAAAATTTTTTTCCTCTTTTTTTCTGCTGTCCTCCCAGGCTAGTTGCTCCACCTGCACCAATTGAACATTGTTTCTTGTTCAGCTCACATTTGTGCTTAGACATGTAGTGCCCCTGCTGAAAATTGCTCAAGCTACAACAGCTCGGGTGATTTGCTGCAAATTCATGAATATGTAACCAATTTCGAGGCATCCCTGCTGTATATTAACCTGGTCGTGCGCCCCACAGCTTGCCATTACTGCCACTAGGGTTCATACTTGCGTTGCCAGGCAAACTTGAACGCACCTACTGGCCTTCTTAATGGCCCTATTCTAATTGCGGATTCAACATCGCAGGCAATCGACCAGCAGCGAATGTTCGCTGGGACATCGTAAATCTTCTCTGCAATCCCATCAGCCCGCACAGCCGAGCCAGAGCCAGCCTGCGAGCGAAGAAGCCACAACGTGTCAGGAAGAGGCCTTCCGTACCCAGCTGACGGCCCTGAGTACCTCACGCTCGGTCAGGACGAGGCGACTGGCAAGGGCACAGGAGAACGTAGCACTAGCCCGCACCGCACGCTTGGCACAGGTCTTTCGGGAGGTCTATAGCGCAGTGTTGATGTGCAAAGACGACTCTGGAAAAGCTCTGGCCACCCCGCTTGTCAGTCTGCCGTCAAGAAGAAAGTGTCCAGACTATTTTGAGAAGGTTAGTGCTGGGATTCCTGCTCAGAATATTTTTGATAGGCCTTTGTGGTTCTTTGTGCAGTTAGCTCTGAAGATGTAGTATGTTTGTTTTGCTTCTTCTGCGTATTTTGAATGGAGTCTTTGGATGGCATTCCAGAACTTGGTGACGAACGTTGTGAATGATTATTTCTTATTTATATTATTTTTTGTTAATCTTTTTTAGACAAAACTGTCAGACAGTTCTGTCAGAATAAGGCTGTTTGTATTTGCATTTGTAAGTCCAAAAAGGATTCTGTGAGTCATAGAAATATCTTCTCCGCTCGGCGGCTTCAGGTGACCAGCCCAATCGACCTGAACACGATTGAGAAGAACATCCTCACTGGCGAGTACAGAGACCTGGAGACGTTTGTTGCAGACTTTAATCTTTTGTTTGACAATGCTGACCTCTACCACGGAAGTAGCAACACCGAGCTTTCTTCGGCACTCTCAAAACTGAGACGGTGCTACGAGGAGGCAAAGTATTTGGTCGTGCCGGTTTTAGAAGATATCCTCGGGGAGCCCGTGCCGCCACATTTCACTTCTTACTCGTCAGCTGATGGTAAGTTTATTATTAAAACTGCATGTAGAATCAGTGGGTTAAAAAAGAATGTAAAAATGTGATTACATGACGTGAGTCTCTTTGATCTGCGCTGATATCTTCCATTTCTGTTGGGAACTCTTCCTGTGTCCGATGGTCATTCTGTTGTACTCAACCTGCTTTGCAGAGAAACCAAATGGTGAGGACGAGGAAGTGATTCGGTGCATCTGCAACATCTTCAAGGACGAAGGGCTCATGATTCAGTGCGAGAAATGCTTCGTAAGATTTTTTGCTTCCTTCCTTCTCTTCTGTGCAGATAAATGCGTAATGTGTTGTTGTTTTTTTTTCTTTGTAAAGGTTTGGCAACATTGTGATTGCATGGGCGTGGATGGAAACATTGAGAACTACCTCTGCGAGCTGTGTAAACCACGTGAGCTAAGCAGAGTGAGTCTGTTGTGACCGAGTGGTGCTTTGTATAAAGCACTTGAGCATGTTGTTATCAGCGCTGACATTGTTTATGGAACTTGATTGCAGGAAATACCGTTTGGACCGCCTGCACAAGGAACTGGGTACCAGTCCTTCCTGACGCTCCTCAAGAACAACTTGCAAGTAAAGCAAGGTAAGTCCGTACATAAAACTCTCAGGCTATGTCTGCAGCGCTATTTGATTTATGGTTTCTAATTTAAGTGAGCCAGAACTGAATAGTTAAGCATTCTGCACAATGTTGCATTACTTGCATCCTTAGTCGTACGATGTATTGTGACCCACAGGCGATTGTGTATACCTGAGAAAAGACAAGGATGCCAGCCCTTTGCGAACTCTGTCACAAGACCTGCAGGATGCAAGCGAAGAAGATGTGGACGAAGCAGAGACTGGAGGGAAGCCACTGCTGCTACGTAGTCTCCGTGGCGAGTCTACATCGTCGTCTGCCGACAGTGCCAGCGGCTCCTCCGGTGACAAGGACAGCGCACTGCAAGACCATCTCGACATCTTCCGAGTAGAGCGATTGTGGAAGAATGAGAGGTACGTCATGCCGAGAGCTGACACTCTTGTTTTCATAGCTCAGAAAGCATGCAGAACGTAACTAATATTCACTGCTCGGACAGTAGCAGTGTTGGTGTTTTAAGCATGTATAATGTCCTAGTGCCACTGAGCCAGAAAAGTAATCCACACATTTTTTTTTTTTTTTTTTTTTTTTTNGGTGAAAAATACATATTCGGACATCACTACCTTCGTCCGCATGAAACGTTTCATGAACCAACACGAAAATTCTTTCACAATGAGGTGAGTGCCCGAGACGTGAAAGTTGAACCTCGCCGACAGTTGTCCCCATTTTCCGTTCCAGGTGTTCAGAGTTCCACTTTACGAAATCGTTTCTCTCGACTGTGTGGTGGGCACATGTAGCGTCCTCGACTTGGCTACGTATTGTAAGGGACGTCCGAGAGGCATGCAGGAGAAGGATGTCTACGTCTGCGAGTACAGGGTCGACAAAAGTGCCCGCCTGTTCTACCGTATAACTAAGCCCAAGTGAGTTGTAGCATCTTATGTTTACTGGCCTATATATCGTGCCACTGTACTGCTTAATCCTCGGGTAATCCTCTGCTCCAAGTTTGCCGCATCGCTCTCTCAAGAGTTCAGTGTTTGCTTGTATTTCTCTGAACCTCCTCAACTCTGCTTCTTCATGTCAGGTACCCGGTGTGCACAAAAAGCTATGCTTTTGATGCCTTTGATGTGAAGTTGACTCCGAAAAGAACTTACTCGGTAAGGTTTTGATGCTTATGTACTCATAACACATCCGTACCACGTAGAGCTTGATGCTTTCAGGATATTCATTTTTCCAAATTCCTAGGCTAAATAAAGGAAGAACTTTGCCGCCATAGTTTGGCACTGCCGAACTTTGTTGAGCATAATTAAAACTTTTCTGCCACAGCCAACTAATTCTAATCAGCCAATCATGTTGTTTTGACAGCCTCACAGCGTTCCAGTTGTCTATCAGAAGCGAGGCCGTTCTAGGGGCCACGGCACACAAAACGACATCACTGACGTTGACGTAAGTTCACCCACGGGTCGTTCTGTCACGGCATCCGAAATTGCAAAAAGAAAGTCGTAATCCTGTACATTGAATGCAGAAGGCAGCCAAAAAGGACCATCTGGACAAAGTGGTGCGTCGCCTCATAACGGTCGCATCTGTGGCAGTTCATCCCGAGGACCCATCGTCGTACCTTCCCGCTGCAACGCTCTAAACTGCTGCAGCACGTCACTATTTTCACCAGTGTGCAGTAGTTCTTCATACATATAAATATATACATACATACATACATATATATATATAATACACACAAGGGCTCGGACCCGAGGAACGATTGTTTTTCACTAAAAAAGCATTGTTTGTGTCATCACCGGGGGAATTGTTCCTGCTGTTTTGGTTTCAGGTCTGGTCATAACTCACGTAACTGTCCTGAGTGTGGAACGATTTTTATTGGGGGGGACGAGGAATTTTTTCTTCATGGCTAACTTCCTGCCAAATGTAGAGTTGTATAATCTCACAATGTCACAACTGCCAGAATGTTCCAGTTGCACAGCTGCAGTGATGTCACCCACTTTTTTTTTTTTTTTTTTTTTTTTCCTATGTAAAGATGCAAGCACAAAGGCATCTATAAGCACTTTGTTTTAAGTTTGTCGTGTTGCACGTTTTGCTGTATACAGTATGAAAGCGCATTTTAATATTATTTTTTACAATTTTGTGTGCTCCGTAGAAATTGTAGTGGCTCCAATGCAGCATTGAACTTTTCCTTTTGTTTGTCGTCCAAAGATGGTCCAAAATTATTTTCTCCTACGCTCATGAGAGCTTGTGTTCCAAAATGGGGTACAATTCTGTACAAAAAAAAAAAAAAAGGTTAGATGCAGCATGTTCCGTTAGGGGGATTATGTATCCAATTTGGTTCACATGGACAAACAGGATTAACTCCCAAAACAAAAGGATGTTTTCATGTTTCATTGAGCTCTGCACCCGAAATGAGTTTTAATGGTTTCTTTGAGTTGTGCCATGCATTCTTTTTCCTCTTTTCTCTGCTGTACAAGTCAGTTCAATGTGGAGGTGGTTCTTCACAGTATTCACTTGCTGCTGTGATGAGTGTGGTTATTTATTTATTAGACTCTTTGTGTTAACAGTCATGGTATTTGCAGTATTTTGTCTTTCACTTACGTTTTCACTGCATTTACAGTCCTGTCGTAGACAAGGCCCATTGTTTAGCATGCTTTTACTTCATTTTAAATTTTTTTTAGTCCATTGCCGACCGAAAGGTAGTTCTAAACTGCCCTAACGGTTCTCGACGTTTCATTTTCACTGGTACCTTCATAGTCATTGATCGAGCACGTTTGTTTTTACATGTTCTTTGGTACATGTTGGAAATCGGTGTACATAATACTCAGCAATTTCTTCTTCAGTGAATGTCTCTAGATTCGTAGAAGCCTTGTAAATAAGCCGTAGGTACTTTAACTGGTGTTGATTTGAGTCCATGAGTATTAAATGTTATTTTTGAACAAAAAAAGAATGGAGTAAGTGTTTTTTGTTGGCTCTTGGTATGCCTCCATGTGACGGTGTACAAACACGTGCATCACTGTATTATTTCTCACTCACCAGTAACATTGAGACGTAGCTGAATGTTTCTACCACAAAACTCCATTTCTTAAGAGACTTGCAGATGATATTAGCAACGCCGTCCTGACATTACTCTTCATTTATAGCAACACTTTTTTACCGTTGAAGGCTCTGTTTAAATTTGTACGATACGACAGTGAGGCAACTTAGTGCCTAGATCATGTGACAGAGCAGTACTTTGCACATGCTTCTTTGCATTTCTCAACTTGACGATCAGTGAGAGACGGTGATAGTTTCTTGAGGGCTGCCATGAAATCCTGATGCTCGATGCAGGAAACACCAAACCCACGACTTGTAAGAGCTTCCAGCCCTGCCTAGAACAAGAACAATTGCTTTATTGTGGCTTTTCTAGAAAGTTTCATTGAAAATTTTTTAACTTTCTGGGTTTCTGGAATTTCATTTCTCCTTTTGACCTGCTGAACTTTCCTCCAACTGACACAGCCAGTGTTGTGCATTTCAAAGTAATTCACCCGATACTATTTATGCAGCTCAAACCGACAAAGAAAGTGAAACAGACACACTGGGTGGTCATGTTTTGTTTCCATGTGGAATAGTCAGACAGATAATGCACAGAAACTCATAAAACATTACCAGATTTGCCAAAAGAAGAAAGTCGCTGAGAAAGGCTACTCAGCTACAGGCCTTGAACCAACGTCGTCTGGATTGCTGGTCCAGTGCTCTACCATTTGAGCTAAGCTAGCACGCCTCCCCAGTGGCTGCGGGTGCAAATCCCGCAGCTGGCTAGTCTTTTTCAGTGACTTCCTTCTTTCGTTGCTCTAAAGGCAAGTTGAGGCTTCTTTGTATACTTAGTTTTGTGTATTTCAGCTTCTGAACACCAATTTCCATCTGGCTTAGAACTTCATGTGAGATCATTAGCTTATCAGCTGACGGATATCAGTCCAGCTTACGCTTGGCGCTATTCCATCTGTTTATCCCACAAAAGGTAGTCTACTTTCAATTTAGCTCAAGTTGGACAGGATTACCCTGTTTTATAGCACCATATTCTTTGCAAACTTGCAACTTACCATTTCACATAAATTAGCCAGGTCTGCTGCTGTGAAGCCTTTTGTATCACCTGCGATGCAGGGAACATCAATGTCCCTTGTGGCCATCTTGGATAATATCACCTGCAATATGTCGATGCGACCCTGAAATGACACTGTATGATAAGCATGTGGAAGCAAACAGCAGAAAAAGCGATTGTTTCAATCTGGCCAACTGATGTGCGATGGGTGAATCATTACCCACAATTTAGAAGTCTCTTCCTCCAAATATCTGCCAGGAGTGACTTTTGTGCAGAAGATATTCAAAGCATCAGAAAGCTTGGTCTCACTGTTCACAAATGTGTAACAGGCAGCTTAATAACGATTGATAATTTTCACGCAATTCTTATTCTTCGTCTGCTAGTGAGGTGTAAATATGGGATCCTTTTCCTACAAGACTTAACAACCAAAAGGGAAATGCAATTACATCATGATCTGGTAGAGGAACGTAAAGGACAAGGTCGAGGCGGCCCGGTCGGATGAGGGCGTCGTCCACAGCTTCAGGATGACAAGTCGTTGCCAGGACCATTACACTAGCATGCTGTAGGATAGACACAAAAATCGTTTCAAATTTTCACACAAACATTTCAAATTAAAAAGCAAGTATCTGTCCCGCTTCTTTTGGGTGAGGGAACATCACGAACAGTTTAAACTGGGAGCTAAAGAAAGGCAGGCTACCTCTTCCTTGTCTTGATGGTGCACCTGTACTAATCCACCACCTGAATTAGAAACAAAATTTTCTTGTTTACCTCATTTAGTTTATCCTGAGTCATAACGTACTTATGCCATCGATTTCACACAGTAAGGTGGACAAAACCCTGTCCTTTGAGGCGGAGTTGTCCCCGGAGCGCTTGCCGCAGAGGGTGTCAAGGTCATCCAGAAACACAATGCTTGGTTGCCGGAGTCTAGCCTGGTTAAAAACCTGCAAGTGTAAGAGAATACCTAGTGACTAAGCTACCTATGTTCATAAACCAACATGCATACTTTTTCATGTTAGCCCAGTTGAGTTTAGCTAAGTTCACTGTGCGGTAAAAATCAGTAAGCTGTAAAAATCCCTGTTGTGCGTGAGTTACTGGATCCCCAATTCAAGAAAACAAAATAATAACCGCACCAGTCATGCACAGAACATATACTAGAGGTGATAGGAGAATGCTGCTTTTCGGATAAAAAGCGGATTAAAAAAAAAAAAAATGTGCCCTGTCTGTTGCTGGTATACATCTGGGCATGTATCTAAGCATCTGCTTAGCCACTGTCTGCCTACCGCGAAGTTTACTGTGACGAGTGACTTGCCAACAGATGGCAAGTGGCTATGACCTCTTGCAACACACAGGTGAAGTCAGTCTGTCAGAGGTAGATGTGTCATCTCTCGAAAAAGTTCTGCTGATGCTTCCTATATTGGGTATTACTCATTCTCTTGTTCTTAAAACTTGACTTTTTAAGGTTTTACCAGTATTTACTTCCGACTAAAATTAGCACCAGCACTAGGCTTAAAGACCAGGCCAAGAGATCAGTCCCTGAGCCCTCTCGCTAAGGATTGGTCTTAGGCTGGTCCTCGAGGGGCTGTACTGAATGCGTGTACGGTATACAAATCGAACAGCGCAAATCTCCGGTAATGCGCCGTAAAGTGTGCTTCACTTCGTGCTCCTGCATACGACGTGCAGCTGACTTCCAGGAAAACATTAAAAATTGCCTTATGTTTATCTCCCAAATTTGCTGAAAAATAAATATCGAGAAAATAAAACACCAAGCTCTCTTTCTTCCTTCACATTAACCAAACGAAGTGCACCCAGTTCTTCGCTGACAGATACTTCCTGTTCAGTCCAACCGCAAGGTATGCTACAAAAAAAGTTCACGTCTAAGAAGAGCACGTTTTTCAAACTTTCTAAGAAGCAAAAAGCTGTTTGAGAAACTACATTTCATCCAACTACCGCAGCTGACAGTCACATCAGCTTACGCCTTCAACTTACACCAGCTATGACCTTTTCAGAATCCCCAACATAAGGAGAGTAGATGCTGGCAGCATTGATAGAGAACAGCGTTGATCCTGGACATGACTGTGCAGCAGCCAGTGCAAGAGATGTTTTACCACAGCCTGGGGGTCCCACAAGAAGCACTCCCTGAGGCCGGGTCACAGCAAGCCTGGTGTAGCGCTCTGGGTATAGCAGAGGTCCCTCCACTGCCTAAAAGACACAATTCTCTGTCAATTCCTTCCACCTTCCAAAGCTTCCATCCTCTCTTAAGCAAGCTATATCAATTAATGCCCTTTGTAACAATATACTTCCTGCAAGCACTATAGCATTAGAACACACTATCAAGCAAAGCAGCCCCTAAATGAAACATGCAAACCTTGTCGTGATTACCATCTGCAACTTCTTCTTGAGTGCATCAATGCCACCCAAATTCTCCCAGGATGCCTTTGGATTAGGTTCGACAGCAAACTCAAGCCTACGGCTCAGCTGGGACCGGATGCCAGCAATCAATTTTTTGAGGTCGTCCCTACTTGGCACCGTGTCTAAATGTTCAACTGTAGACATTACGATGTCCCGCACCATGGCCATCATGTCACCCAGGACAAACCCCGAGGTGTCAGTGACTAGGCGTGCGGCATCAGTGCCGAGCCCTTCATCCACGTCTCGAAGAATGGCTTCCCTTTCAGACAGGGACAGGGCCCCTAGCACTATCTAAACAAAGTAGAAAACAGCAAATAAGTCGAAATAAGTAAAGAAGTACCTATATATATAAAACAAGAGATCAGTGCAAATGACATACTGTATCACTTCCTTCTGTCATTGCTATAGTAGTCTTTTCTGTTGCTAATAAGGAAAGGGAGACAGCAGAGGGTCTACAGCAAGCAAACATATTCACCATTTTAAGATTTTTTTCACAATTTTTCACAAAGCCACTCACACATTGGAATGAAGGAATAGAATACTTCTGCATTTTGGAAGTCAGTAATGATGCAAGTTACAAATCCCTCAACCTGTCGAAAAACGGGATAACCTTTCTCGTAGGGATCTCAGTGCTCTCTCTTCAGACAGAGTAGACAGTTTTCCGCATCAAAAAGCGAAAAGTAAGTAGCACGAGATGTTGAAAACAAACGGCCAAAGGGTGTTTGCAGATTTTGTGAACGCATACGAAGTATAACTTCCGAGCATGACATATGCTAAAATTTTGTTCGTGTCTTTGAAGAGATTGCTGCTGGCAGAATGTAACAAGTTAGCAGTTTCAGCAGTGCCACTAAAACCATGATGGGTTGTGACTTCAGTCCAGACTATACCTGTAAGACTCATCTGGGACCTAACATAATGAAACAGAACAAATTGTTGCTCTTTAATACCTCTCTGTCAAACCTGCCTGGTCTTCGCATTGCAGCATCGATTGCATTTGGATTACTCGTTGTCCCTATGACAAACACTTTTTTTCTGTCCTCGATGCCATTCATGAGAGTCAGGAGCTGCGTCACCAGCCGACTTCCAGCCCTCGAACTACCAGATCCGCGCTTACTGCACAAGACGTCAACGTCATCTATGTGCAAGATACATGGAACCACTTCACTAATAGCCGATGCTGACTGGAAAACTTTTCTCAGCTGCGCTTCGCTCTCTCCTGGCAGAGCACGGCAGAGCTCTGGACCACGAACTGTGATCAAGTGAGCCCCACTTTCGCGGGCAACATTGGTAACAACTGTCGTCTTGCCTGTTCCAAGAGGCCCAGAGAGGAGAATACCTCGATGAAGTCGTAGTCCGAGGGCTTTCAACGTTTCTGGATACAGGTAGGGAAATGTACAGAGGTTCTTCAGTATATTCGTAGGCTCTGCCAAGGCGCTTGCACACACCTTATTAGACAGCAAATAACTCTGTAACTTCTCGGTGGCATTCTCAAACGCAGATTTGTATGTGACCTCTTTCACGGTGATCTGGCAAGCCTTTGTGAGCTTACAAATGTCAGAGGACGAATTACATGATAGGTCATGGACAAGAACTCTGTTAACACCACACAGCCGTGCTAACTGTCGATTAGACGCTTTGCAATCAATAAGGCAGCCGCTGCGGACGTGATAATTGCGTATTATTCGTGAAATCCAGTGTCTGAGACGTTCTGGTGTTTTACGCCAGCGTATCAGGTCCTCAACAGCTTCCAAGACGACAGTTACGCAAGCACTATTTGCAGGGCTACTCTTCTGTAGTGGCTTAATATAAGGTTGTGTGTCTGTCTCGTTACTGGGTACTACTACCGTCTTATCAACATAAGCGACAGCAGACGTATATCGGTGAGGGAATACGATACACAGAAAAGTTCCTTGTACGTCGACAACTTCGACGAGTGATCCTGGGTAACATTGCTTTTCAATCAGGAAAGCTTCTGGCACATAACAGTTTTGAGATCCTACATTTTCTTCCCCTACACTGAGACATTTCAGTTCCATTTCTTCTAACATTTGTGTTGAACCTCAATGAACCTCAAAAACTAAACAAACGCACGTGTTTGCTGCACAGTGTCGACAACACAAAAAGTGAATCTTTT
>JARGYV010084974.1:0-10149 GCA_029532675.1 Ornithodoros moubata
CCATTGTCGGCACAGAAAACCCACCGCCACTGAAAGGATCGCCGTGGGCGTTCGGGCCGTCCATGCTTTCTGGCCGTGTTCTGCCAAAGCCACGTCGCAACACCTGCCGGGTGCCGCGGTAACCATCCCTCGTGACGTTGATTGTTTACAAACAGCGGGTGGTCTATTGGAGTTGCTAATGGAAGACAGATACAAAGGGGCAGTGGTGAGGTGCAGAGAAGGCAACCTCTCAACAGATGAACAGCTAACGAAGGTATTTCTAACGCTAGAACATAAAAAAGACGTGCAGCAAGACAATAAAAGAAATTATGTATGAAGGGGGAGTGCATGAGGGAGCAGCAGAAATAAGAGAAGCTTTCACTGAATATTATAAGAGTATGCTCGGAGTTAAAAAAAATCCTAGACAGAGAAGGTCAAGGCAGTTTTATCATCACTCCCACGGGTCGACGATCGGAATCGGGAAGTTATGAGTGGGGGTATTCAAGAATCCGAAATCGTAATTGTTATCAAAACTTTGAAGTGTAGCAAGTCACCAGGTCCGGACGGCATCGGAGCGCTGTTCTGTAAGCAGTTTGCTGCTTTGGTAGCTCCAGACCTAACGGGGGTGTACAAAGCTATTTTCGTCCGGGGGCTCTTACCACCTACCATGAGGCAAGCATGCTGTGTTTTACTTCCCACGAAGCGGGAAGTCCAAGCCATTCCCACAGTGAAAGACTGTCGTCTGATAAGCCTCCTGACGGTTGATTATCAAATACTCACAAAGATATTAGCACGTCGATTAAGCCTAGGCCTCGACAAGGTTATCGGTACGCATCAGGCATACGGGGTTAAAGGACCGAAGACTGAGGACAACTTCCATACTATGAGAACAATAGTTGAGTGCGCAGAACTGTATGGTAAACCAACAGCTCTAATTTAGATTGACCTCAGCAAAGCTTTCGACCGCGTAGACCAGTACTTCATGATATCGGTGTTATCATATTGCAACGTAGGCGAATACATAGAAAGGTGAATCAAGTGAATGGTGAATGGCGCAGACAGATCCAATTCCAGTGAGCTGCGGCGTAAGGCAGGGTTGCCCGCTGTCTCCAATACTTTTCGCGCTGTACCTAGAACCGCTGTGCAGGTACATCCAAGCTGATCAGGAGGCGCAGGGCTTACATCTGGGAGACCAAAAAATAAAGATTGTGGGCTATGCAGATAATGTGGCTTTCATCTGCTGTAGAAGAAAGCACATACACTCAATCCTGAAGCACATTCAGAGTTTCTGCGGGGTTTCAGGAGCAGCACTAAACCTCAACAAAGCAGAAGGAGCGTGGCTTGGTCCATGAGAGGACACACCGGCAGAATACGGTGGGATACGTTGGACTAAGGAAGTCGGAAAATTTAAAAAAGAAAGTCGGAAAGTCGGAAAATTTAAATATGTACGAGTTTTACCAACGGGCCCAAGTTGCAGCTTTGGTGAAAGGGAAGAAGCTGTATTGGGATGCGATAAGCCAAATCGTTACGGTCCCTCGCTACAGAGCCCCCAGTGACACTGAGTATGAGAAAACCGTGCTGCTAAGAGTGAGGAAGCCGCCTAAGCTAAGAGTGCTACGAACTCTGCTAAGAGTGAGGAAGCTCTTTTTTCTGAGGTTTCACTGTGGTGTCCTTCCCACCAACACTTGGTTAGATGCAAAAGGTTTCCGTGTACCGAACACAGCAAACTGCCCCTGGTGTGAGGAGAAGGAAACACTGCACCTTACGTTCTTGATTTGCAAACAGGCCTTCTACTTCTGTGGAATGTGCAAAACCGTCCTGAGTCTAATGGAAGAGATAACGTGGCGCGCACTGCAGTACCTGCACATGGGATCGAACACCAACGATAGAGTAATAGAAATGGCCATGCTCCTCGGCTTACACACGCTGGGGGGCTCTAGGTTGGATAAAATAAATGCTGAATGAAAGGTCCGATCACCACTAGAGATCTTTTTGTCGAAGCTGGAGTGGACAGCGAGTGTATTGCAACACAGACAAGACGAAGACTGCGACAGATGGCAGGGCCTGCAAAAAAGAACATATGCGTTGCGAGAAGTGGATCGGCGGCGAGAGCGGCGCCAAGTTCAAGTGGGAAGCCACCAGGGCACTACAGAGTCACACAAGTACAAAATTTTCCTCACAAGTCCAACAGAGTGAGGGTGTCAGAGAACGCGGGGAAAGTGTCAGTTCCGTATTGAATAGTGCAGCTGAAAGGGGATAGCAACATCATCCACAAAGCGTGCGTGAGAGTGAGTGAAGTGTGGCAGTGAGTGAGTGTCAGGAAATGGTGACAGAGGTGGCATCGTCAGTGACTTAATGTCATGCCGAGCCATGCTCGGTGGTGTGGTGTTTCATGACCTATTTGTCCGAACAGAGCCGGCAACAAAGACAGAGTGTAAAATATTGTGTGTGAAAGCAAGACACGGCACGGCTAATACATATGAAGTTACTGTGTATTTTTATAGGGTAATAAAGATTTTATCTTTAAAAAGGAGTGGTCTAGTGACTAGGATACTTGGCTTTCACCCAGGAGGACCGGGTTCGATTCCTGGCATCGGAATAATTGGTGTAATGGTCAGCACTCTGGACTCTGAATCAAGCAATTCGAGTTCGACTCTCGGTGGGACCTCTTTTTTCTCCCTGTCTTCTGGTACAATTCCGGTGCCCTTTTTTATATTCCTAATGTGACAAGCTGCGTATCCGGTGTGGTCTAGTGGCGAGGGTACCTGGCGTTCACCCAGGAGTTTCTGGTTTGATTCTCGGCATCGGAATAATTGGTGTAATGATCAGCACTCTCGACTCTGAATACAGCAATCCGAGTTCGACTCTCGGTGGGACCTCTTTTTCCTCCCTTCCTTCTGGTACAATTCAGGTGCCCTTTTTTATATTACTAATGTGACAAGCGGCATATCCGGTGTGGTCTAGTGGCTAGACAATTCTGCTTCCGGATGCGCTAGCAAGTGGACGCAAGCGGAATGAGCTCCGAAGGAGCAGCGATCAAGACGGCTATGCCTAGTCGGGATGAAAACACGGAATCGTCAACTGCTGCATCCATTACTGACTACAGGCTGCTGCTGCCAACTCTGCCAACTGGAAATCTATCGCTGAAAACCATCTTTCTTCATGCTGATCCGTCGGGAAGTGCTTATTGTGCGGACGATTTTGCGGAGGGGGTGCTCTCAGTGATTAAGAAAAAAGACGTGGCACAGTTTGGCGCCTATTTATACAATCATGTCTGGGCCCCCAGACTTCATTCGAGGCTTCCGAAAGAGAAATTGGCTTCCAAGAGGGAAATCATCGTGAAGAACAACAAGTGCATCATCGTGGACCCGAACAAAAAGGAGGTGACAATCTCAGTTGATTGGTTGCCGATGCATATATCCGACAACGCCGTGAGTAACGTTCTGGGTGCCTTCGGTAAAGTGCAGGGAATTGAAAGGGAAAAGTGGATGTCGACGGCATTTGCGGGAGTGGAAAGGACGACACGTAAGTTCACCCTTCAATTGCACGAAGGGGTGACGACGGATAGCGTGCTAAACCTGATGAGGATTCTAGCCGGTCAAGTGCTGGTCGAAATCCCGGGGAGGCACCGCTCTGTCTGCGATGTAAAAAGGTGGGACATTTGAGGAAGCAATGCAAGGCGCCGTGGTGCCGGTTGTAAAGGAGGTTTGGACACGAACCGGAAGACTGCGTTGACACGTACGCGTCGAAAACGAAGGCTGCAATGGAAGACGGCGCGGTTTCTAAAATGATGGACGTCGAGGAATCCTCTCAGGCCGCTGCGACTGCAGTCAGCACGGGAAGCCAAGAGGATGTGGAAGCAGGAGAAGCGAGGGCTCAGCAACAGCACAAGGGGAAGGCAGAGGACGAAGGGAAACAAGTGCCTACAGACGCAGCGCGAGAAGAAATAAAACCAATACCTGAGGAGGAGACCCCGAGTACGGATACACACCAAGAAGAGGACTCTGTAACACGCCAAAGTGGCTTCTCGGGATACCAACAGGACGCGGCAATAGCGTCCCCTTCTGGTGCAAAAGGGGGCTCTAAGGAACAAGAAGCGGCCGAACACCGGAACATACCAAGGGAGACGCAACACCTGCAACACAAGGAAAGATCTCCGCGGCACAGAGATAACGACAACGACTGCGAAGATTTGTTTAAACTGAGGCCAAGCGAGGGCAGTTCCTTGACCACGACAGAACGGGACAGCGGGAGAAATGACCGGAAATGGGGGGAGACGGGAGGGGGCCACAAGAAATCACGATTTTCGCCAGCACCTATCATTACTCCGGAAGAGAGACGGCAAAGATTGCTCACAGATCCGAAGAAGTAAGTCTGAGGTTTTATCGATACAACATGAAAAAGAGGAAAAGTTTGAAGGTCGCTTCGTTGAACATGAAGAGCATAATACGAACTGAAAGGAAGGAATTTTCGCTGAAGACTATTTCAAGAAGGTATTGACCTGACCTGTGTGCAAGAGACAAAAATATCGTGCCACGAACAGGAAATCGACATGATACGGTATTTCCAAAAGTTTTATTGGGTGTATCACGCTTCTGGGATCAGCGGCAGTGCGGGAACAGCCGTGATGATAAAGAAGAGCAGTGGATTAACTGTAGTAGACTTTGACATCAGAATGGGCGTGTCGTGGAACTTGTAAGAGTTATCAGCGTGTACGCACTAACCGACAGCGCGGAACGCAAGTTATTTTTCGAAACTAGTCTCAGCCACTTTGTCAACACGGACACCATGGTGATATCAGCAGGCGATTTCAACTGTGTCCTACGCGCAAACGACTGCACGTACCAAAATATAAGAAGTGATTGCAGCGTAACACAGCTTCAAAAGATACTCCATGAAAACGACCTTCAGGACGCTGGGATCAGGAAAGAAGAACCAGAAGTTAGATACACTCACCGGCAAGGCACGTCGCACGCCAGGTTAGATCGTATCTACGTCTCGGGTGAAATGGATCTTGAATCAACAACTTATGGTGTAATCCCGCAGTTCTTCACGGACCATGCCCTAGCCACACTAATTATATAACCGGCAAGGACAGAAACCCCTAGAAAGAAGATGCAATACGGAGTGTGGAAAATGAACGAGAGCTACCTAGGTGATGAGAGACTTAGAGCGAAGATAAGTGGGAAAATCACTGAGCTAAGAGAAAAGGGGACAAGCGCGCCTGCCTGGGAAAACTTTAGAGAAGAGATGCGCATGATCACAGTGGAACACTCTGAAAGGAAGGCGATCAAACGAAAGAAGAAAACCAAGTCGCTGATGGAATCGTTACTGAGGATAGTAAAAGAAGAGGAAAAAAGTCCTGGTTGCTTCATAGATGACGTGCGTGAAGTCGAAAAGGAAATTTTACAAATCATGCGTGTGCGATTCCGTGGAGCTTAGATACGAAGCCGTCTCTTCACGATTGAACGCGACGAGAATCCCACCAAAGTGTTCCTGCGGAGGGAGCGTGAAGGAGCGAGGAAAAACGAAGTATTCAGGATCAACAGTAGGGATGTAACATTGTTGGGAGGAGCCGAAGCCGTGAGAAACGAGTTCTACCGACACTACAGGAAACTGTTCAGTGAAGATGAACCCATGCCTACAGTGGATAAGAACATTTTCCGTGACGTGCCGAAAGTCAGCGATGAAGATAGGGAGAAGGCGGAAGGAAAAATCACGCAAAGTGAAATTAAGAGAGCAATCAAGAAACGGTCGCGCAACAAAGCGCCGGGACCAGATGGTCTGGGAGCTGCCTTTTATAAAACCTTCCAAGATCAGCTATGCCCTGTCCTGGAAGGCGTGTACTCCGACATCAGGAGCAGAGGGTTGCTGACCCCGTCTATGCGAAAATGCCACACAGTCCTCATTCCGAAGAAGTCTAGCCAAGAAGTACCCAGCGCCGCAGACTTCCGTCCCATTAGCCTTCTATGCTGCGACTACAAAATCCTGGAGAAGATCTTGGCTCGACGGTTAGACAGCGTGGTAAGGAAAATAATCGGGCCCCACCAGGCATATGGAATCATGGGGAGGAGAATTGCAAACAACCTTCATATCATGCGTTTAGTGTTGCGAGGTGGCCAAGACAACGGGTACACAACTAAGTGTATTCCAAGTGGACCTACGCCAAGCGTTCGACCTGGTGGGGCACGTTTTCCTCGTGGACCTTCTTCGCTGGGTCAGGGTTGGAAAGGAACTTGAACAGTGGGTGAGGATATGCTACCAGGACATATCGGCACGGCTCATCATCAACGGCGAACTCGGAGCAAGATTCCCAGTTACGAGATCAGTGCGGCAAAGGTGTCCCATGTCCCCAACCTTGTTTGTCCTATACCTGGAGCCATTATGTTGGGCTATAAGTCATAGCAGCAACGTTCGCGGTCTGGTTTTTGGAAGTGAAGAAATCAAACTACTAGCGTACGGTGACGATATCGCTCTAGTGTGGCGAAGTACGCAACATGCAAGGAAAGCATTTGAAGCACTGGAGCGGTTCTGTGCAACATCTGGCGCTGAGGTCAACCGGAAGAAATCGAAAGGCGCCTGGTTCGGGAACTGGCAGGTCACATCCCAGGAGTTCGACGGCAACAAATGCATTCAAGAAGTTGGTGTCTATCACGGGGTAAATCTGAATTGGGAAGTCCCGGACGAACAGAAGTGGAAATCTAAACTGAACTCACTGCAAGGGAAGCTGCAGCCATACCAATGGAGGAGTCTGTCTCTGTTCAACCGAGGTTTCATCTGCAACGCTGTTCTCTACCGCGCCATTCTTTACTCTGCGCAAGCGGTCACACTGGACTCCACAACGATACAGCGCTTCCACAGGATATGTGCAGTCTTCTTGTGGCAGTCGAAGTTCGAAAAAATGCGCAGGACCAACATACTGGTCACTACAGGCTGGCGGCCTGAATGTGGTCAACCTGAAGATAAATATACAGGTGCACAGATTCACGTACTTCCGAGACGAGACCAGGCCAGAGCTCCGGGCTGACATGCAGATGCAGGGAACGAGACATCTCGCACAATGGATCGTCAGTACCAAGGCTACCGCAAAAGAAGCGTCTGTACTACGGTTCTACAGGGAAATCAAGGAAAGCATCCTATTCTTCTCCGAGAGGTTCTCATGGGGATACCTCAGCACAGTGAAGAAGAAAAGGCTGCACTGGGATACAATCTCAAATGTGTTCCCACCCCCTATGTACCGGCTATGCTACAAAGCACCCGCCGCAGACGATGTGCTCAGGAGAGTGCGAAGACTGCCCGTCCCGACAAGCACAAAGGAGTTCTTTGTGCGCTTTCATGTTGAAGTGCTTCCAGTAAAACATTGGATGCAAGGCAAAGCATTCCCGGTGCCGAACGTAGGGAAGTGTGACGTGTGCTTCGAGACGGAGACCATTCGCCATGTGTTTAACGACTGCAGGACCGCGGCGCTCTTCTGGGGAGAACTATGTCCCTCGCTACAAATGACGATCGATACATCATTCGAAACTCTCAATTTCCTCTCATTAACCAATGCAGCACATCGGGAACTACAGAGCGTCATCGCCATTTCTGGTCTCCATGCTCTTTGGGTAGCACGCACAGCACGAGTACAGTGCGATGTCAAGGCGGTATCTCCCGTGACAGTCGTGAAGAGGGATCTAATGTGGACACGGTCTCTCGTTCGAAGGCACGGGCCAATGGACGACGAAGAATGGGCTAAATTAGGCCCGTCATCAAACAATGCGACGTACAGAATCTCGGCTGCGCCAGAAGGCTGTGGAGGCCAAGAGCATGCGGGACTGTGCTGCGACAGAAACTCTGAGCGTGGACTGTGATGTGCGCGTGAGAGTGTTCGAGACTCAAGGCTATGAGGGATACAATGTTGTAATCGGGTTTTATGTGAAGTACACCGGGAGTGTACAGTTTTAGATTAATAAAAAGGAAAAAGCTGAAAAAAAAAACAAATGTAGAGTGGCCGAGAGGTCTAAGGCGCTGGTTTAAGGCACAAGTCTGAAAGGGCGTGGGTTCGAATCCCACCGCTGCCATGTGCATTTTTGCAAAAATGGAAAAAAAAAGAAAGCTGTTGTGGCCGAGTGGTTAAAGGGTTGGACTCGCAATCCAATGGGATCATCCCGCACAGGTTCGAATCATGTGGGGAGCGGAAGTGATTCTGATGTTTTGCGACTCTTGAGCAAGCCTACCAGGCTTTTATCCTCACTCACAGAGGTTCGAATTCCTTCAGAGGGAGTATGCATTGGAAAATAATTCGGTGAAAATCTTTGCGAGCAGCTGTCGCGGACACGCGTGCATTTTATAGACGATACACAAGCTGTGTATAATCCGCAATTTTTAGTAAAGAACTTGAAAAAAAAAGAAAAAGGCGAAAAAAAATTGTGTACCATTTGTCACGGAGTGGTTAAGGCGTTGGACTCGAAATCCAATGGGATCTTCCCGCACAGGTTCGAGTCCTGTCGGCATAGGAAGTGCTTGTGATGTCTTGCGACCCTTTAGCAAGCCTACCAGGTTTTATCCTCACTCACAGAGGTTCGAGATTCCTTCAGAGGGAGTATGCATTGGAAAATAATTCGGTAAAAATCTTTGCGAGCAGCTGTCGCGGACACGCGTGCATTTTGTAGACGATACACAAGCTGTGTATAATCCGCAATTTTTATTAAAGAACTTGAAAAAAAAGAAAAAGGCGAAGGCCGAGTGGTTAAGGATATTTGGGGCTGTCGATCTTGCTGCGAAAGCCCAAGGCGGAGATATCGAAGAGGAAGGTGGCAACCATCACGTCCAAACTGATACCCTGGAAAGGAAGACAACTGAATCTGTTAAACATAGCATATGTCTGCAACGCCGTTCTATACCCGGTCTTTCTCTGCGTTGCGCAAGCGATACCTTATGATGCTGGAACAGTGAACATGATACAACGGATTTTTGCCACCTTTATATGACAGTCTCCATGAGAAAAGATGATGAGGACTAACCTATTCTGCGGTGTGCAAGAGGGCGGCTTTGGTGTGGTCAACCTGATCATCAAAGTTCATGTCAAAAGGTTTCTCTACTTCCGGGATACCAGAAACCCAGCGCTCCGTAGCGCACTGCAAATCCTAGGCGGAGAGTACCAGGCACCGTGGACAGTCACCACACTCGCTGCAGCCAAGAAGAGCCGGAACCTTGATTTTTTCAAAGAAGTTAGAGGGTCGATCTTCTTCTTTCTCCAGTACTTCCGATGGGACTATCTGCAGGCAGTAAAAGCAAAGCAGTTATACTGGGACACAGTAAGGAAATCGGTGCCAACCCCACTATACAGATCTCCGACCGACACTCAGCAGGAAAAAGGGTGCTACTTACGGTGAGAAGTTTTCCCATCGCCAGTGCAAGTAAAGACTTCTTCGCTCGTTTACACTGTGGAGTTCTACCTGTGAAGACCTGGCTGTGTGCTAAAGGCTTCGAGATACCAGCGCCCTCAAGCTGTCCATTTTTCGTGGAAGATGATGTTTACATGTGTTTCTGGACTGCAGAGAAGCTTTCTACTTTTGGAACCTTTGAAGGATTGTTATGCAGTACCAAGAGGTGATCACCTCGCGTTGCCTCCACTTCCCTATGCCACAGACACGACACAACGAAGGCCTAGAGGTCATTGGAATGCTGCTGGGGCTTCAATCTCTGTGGAATTCGCGCCTGGACAAAACAAATGCTGCTATAGTGCTTCACTCTCCTTTAGAAATATTTCTGGAGAAAATGAACTGGACAGGTGCGGTTCTCGAGATCCAGAAAGACGAGCGAGCGACTAAATGGACCGAACTGCAAAGGGGAGCAGCGGTGCAACAAAGAATAGAACGCCGAAGGGCAGCGCCTTCGAGCAAACGGCAGAAGGAAGACAAGAGTGGGCTGCGGACTGTGAATCAGGCTGGGCGTTGAAATATAATCAGCTACTTGTGTCGGGGTAGCGTAGTGTTCCTTTGAGAGGCTTGTGACGTGTAGTGGACGCAGTGAAGAGAAGTGCGCAGTTTAGCTCTTTCATCAATTCCTATTGGAGCTCCGAAACACACCTACAGCAGTGAAGGACTCCCATGCGGACATATCTACATTTGTCAGAAGCCTTGTGCACAGAAAGTGTCTGTGTAAGATTTTGAACGGAATATAACG
>JARGYV010084977.1:0-20542 GCA_029532675.1 Ornithodoros moubata
CTTATGCACGGCATAAGTGTCCCAGAAATGGCGTACGCCCACCGTTTTCAGCAAATGCCGTCTCTGAACTATATCATTTGGAACAGCGATTGGCCATCGTCGTACTGTGCGGTGAAGTTCTGTTTTAAGCGTGTAGCTTGTCATCCCCAACAGCCTGCGGCATATTGTAAAGTGTACATCACCTAATGCTTTCATGCATCAGGTGAAGCGTGCAGCAGATTTCCCTGTGTAGTCATGTTCATGACTACAAGTGATTTTAATATAACTCCGTTCGCTCAGTAGAAAAAAATACAATAATTAAGCAGTGGTAATAATAATACGTTTTGACAAAGTGAAGGGTAACTAAGGAAAAAACAAAGGTCTAAAGGAAACGACATCTTTCAGCATCCCGTACACCGCGTTCGTCCGTCGCTACACAGAGCTTGACCGGCACCGATGTTCCGTCGGTGTCGACAGACTGCACTTCCGGTGGCAGCGTCTACCAACCAGTGGCCCCCACATCGTGCTCAGCCGTCCACGAAACGTCCGAGGTTTCAGATGGAGACGACGCCATTCTATGAGGACTTGCGTGACACCAGCTCAAACCTTCGGACGTTGCCTACGGTTACGCAGAACGCCGTAGCGGGAAGTTCTACAACAAGAGAACTCGGACCAAAGAAACATCCCGCCGTGTCCACTAAGATCGGGACATGCACCCTAAAAGCTGGATTCACAAGGTCCCGTTAGAACTGTTCCCTCTGAACCTCTTGCGATCATGCTTTTCAAACAGTCACTTCAATTAATTAGAACCACGGCTATCTTCGGACCTTGTTTGTTCTTTGGTTCCCCCAGGTTTCTGACCCTAGACTGTTACGGTCGATGTCAATTTCCTTCCGCAACGAGGTTCTATGAATGTTTCAAACAGGGTCTGGGAAAATCGTAAGTCAGTTTGAATCCAATTTCAAAGAGAATTCTTATGCTGAATAGAAGTTCAGCGCTGATGTGTAACGCCGCAGTTGGCAGAGTGGCTGCTGGGAAAGCTTAGTCTGAGCTCGTCTGCAGGTTCTAAGAAAATGACAAGAAAGATTGGAAAACTGTAACTGTACTAAGAATGTGTTTCGAGTCCACGTGTCGATTTTTTGCCACTGGCAGAAAATATTTGAGTGTTGCTTTTCGGAAGGACACAATAAGAAGGTTAGTGAAAGAAGAGATTATGACGCAGATATCCTATGGTGCCAGAGATGGTTCTTGCTGAGAGCGTTACTGATATTTTGTGGTAAGAGAGATGATAAAAGTGTGATATCGATTGTTCGACAAATCGTCTTGTATGTAATCTCGTACGGTTTTGGCAAACCAGAACGTGTATGCTATTCAATCACTATACAGTCTCGTTGCCGTCGGGTGGCTCTTCGTTAACATGTAGAAAGTGAAAGACGGTGCTGCCTACAGCTGGCAATGCGCCCGTCGCGGATTGTTGGTCACGTCATGGGAGCATCATGCGCTCTAAAAATGAAACTTCACCGCATTAAAGGGCGCGGACCAATCTCCAGTCGGAGTGATGTTGTTCACGCACAGGATTCGTCAAGAACGGTAGGTGTACGCCTTTTTGTGTCACTTATGCAGCTATGCAAGTGACACAAAAAGGCGTACACCCACCGTTTTTGACGAATTCTGTGCCTGAACGACATCACTCCAATTGGGGATTAGCCGAGCCGTGTTATGCGGTGAAGTCTCGTTTATACTGTGCGGGTGGTTCTGTCTTTCAATTCTGCGACATTTGAAAGTGAGTGAGCTCTGAATGAGCTGGGTGAACTGCCGGCGACCGGGTGATACGGAGGTTGGTCCAGTCTTGATCTTCTTGTTTGTCGTCCAGAATGTACTGCCTGCTTCCTCGCAAACTGCCCTCTCGAACATTCTGAACCCTTCACCTATTGTTTGATGTTTCCAGGAAAACGATACCCCAAGTGATAATATATATAGCTGTAGCTATGTCTCTCATACCGTAGATATACATGTCTTTGTGTAACTTGAAACCGTTGAAATAACTTTTTTTTTTCATACAGTATAGTGTGATGCCTTTTCCACCTTTATACATGACTTCTAAATGAATGATTATGTAGGTTTCAGGTGTACCATTTCGGACTGCCTCTTCGTACTGTGATAATTAGCCACTGACGAGTAAAAAGTTTTCTACAGCCGTTGGGGAAAGTCGTGGTGTAGGTCAGTAACTGCGCCAAGGGGATGACAAAGGGACTGCGGCGACGAACATCAACGGGTGATGCGAAGTGTTCTTACTTCTATATTCCTATCGCATGAAGTTGTTCGTGTAAATTAGAGCAAGGGACGCGACTGGCAACCAATCGAAGAAGGCACCGCTTATGTTTACACCGATATGGTGACAAGAAGCCGACACCACGTTTAAGTGCCCTTTGTCAGACAGAAAAAACAAAAGCAAATATTTTGCGTTGCTCGTCATTGATTTTTCCAATCTTGAAAAAGTCTTCTGTTTGTAGTCACATAACTATCGCTGCGTATTTCATTATTTGGCGCCCTGAGAGCTGACAGAAGTCATGTCTGTCAACCGTTAGGAAATTTCCCAGTCTCTGGAAGATAAAAAGAAGCCGCCGTGGAAGCACTAATCATAGCCATCGGCTGAGAGCTCTTTCGAAGCCATGTATAAACATGTGTTCGGTGCTCGTACATATCATACATCCGTTCCGAGCAGACGCCTCAGTGTCTGCAACGAATATAAAATGTGACGTCAGACATTTGCTGATTGTTGTACTTATGAACTGTTCATGCGAGGTCTTTTGGTTGGGTTGGATCTTCCGCTTCCCGGAGTAATTGTGCGACATTCTGTGACACCATAAGCATTCAGAATCTCCATGTGTTAGCAATATTTCGGTTAAATGCGTTTCCATCACAACATTCTATGAGACACTGTACAGGTAAAAGAAAAGGAAAGAAAGGGAAAGAAAACGAAGGGCTCATGCACCACTTTTTAATTTTTCCTAAGCTCCGCTTTTACGTTCATACCTTGCCTACACAGCGTACCCTCTCTTGCGTGTCATGGTCCAGTTTTGCTGAACCTTTGTCGCCTGCCTCAAAAAACTGTTCAAAATATTCTTTATTTAGCGTTGCTGAGATTGTGATAAAACTCCTTAGTGTTTCGAGTTTGTGGTCCTCCGTTTTTCTGTAGCACAGTAGAAAAAAAGAAGAAAAAGTAGCAACAAAACAGCCGGCAATATTTTCTCGGTTATGGCGCTCGGTGACAGTGGTTGAAGACTGTCTTTGTTACAAGGAATGACCGTAATGGAATTAAGGAATCAAACGGTACTTAGTGTATCTTACTTCGACTTCTCATCCCCCCTTACTTATACAATTAGTTAACCAATCGACGCAAGACGGTCTATGTCCGGATTGACCATTTACAAGGCCTTGTTTACAGTCATTATGAGTGCGCAATTATATTTCACCGGACGCTTGAGACCCCAAAACGTTAACATAGTTTTTAGGTAAGTACAGAAGCATGTAACCTCTGATTGCGGCCCGTTCATGGCAACTCTTATATATATTATAAGGGGGCAGAGGCAATATCACAGCCGTTTCTGTGTGCGAAGTTCTGAATTGACAACTCTTCCTGCACACTGTATCTATAGGCTTTCTTTTCGACAGTGACGCACATTGAAATATACATCTGAAAATAGTATTTCTTCTGAAGCTTACGTTTACATCGCTTAGACTTTAGAAACGGTGTTCTTATTCTGCGAAATACAAAATACTGAAATGCGAAAGGCAATGTAGAGCTACGTATTCATCATGGAACCGCAATTCTGAGCAATACCCTTCAGTTCTGGTCATTGTCTTATTGTATTTTTTTCCTTTGTTTACGTGATATTTCCCTAGTGACATACCATTTCATTACAAATCACAGTGGTGCTCTTTGTCTCGTGATGGGTATACGTTCCAAGTCAATACTATTATAGTGCCATCTAGCCAAACGTTGTGTTTTTCAAAAAATGACATCCTGTAGAGTCAGTGCTGCTACCAGCGTTTGATTTGACCACCAGTCTTTAGACCATTATTTTTACGGAGCAAAACTAGTGTTCCTATAGCGACTTAGTCATAATAATCTGCCACCGGAACAGCAACCAAGTGAGTTCTGGGAGTTCTGGTTATCAGTGTTGCGGAAAAAAGTGTCAAAGATATCGTTATACTGGTAAAAAGAAAAACTTTACAGGGTAATACACTGCGCATGTAAGCATCGAATGTGCAGCTTGAGATCTGCATATATGGAATTTGCTATGGCTCTTTTTTGTATTCATGTCAGGGCGTCATGCACGCTATGTGAATAAAATTCTTGATTCCAATGAACAGCCCAGCTTCGAGTAGCTCATCATTTCTCATTCTTATTCCATATCACCCTAGCAAATGAGAAACTTGAAGAAATGACGCTCTGCGAGTGATTTCAAGTAAGCGATTCAAGTGTAAGTGATTTCAAGCAAGCGATTCAAGTGTAAGTGATTTCAAGCAAGCGATTCAAGTGTAAGTGATTTCAAGCAAGCGATTCAAGTGTAAGTGATTTCAAGTAAGCGATTCAAGTGTAAGTGATTTTTCTTAGTCATTAGTCGTCCAGACTTGAGTGTGTATGATTCAGAACTGAAGAGCACATAGAAGCCGATCGGACAACATTCACATGATACACACCACGCCTATACGTATGTGGCAACTAGCGGTTTTCCTCAACGACTTGCTTGTGAATAACCTGCCAAGAATCCTGCGGCTTGTCCCGATCGAAGGCCTCTAAAAACTGAAAATCACAGGGAGCCCGAAATACCTACAAGCAGATCGTGTTTTGGGACTACCGAGATTGCGCCATCAGACTCTACCGACGCACCCCCCAGCCCGTGACATGCGAGAGGTCGGGTGCTGGTGTAAATAACGCTAGCCCTGGTTTGCCTGTTCACAGGCGGAATACCGCCACTACTATGGCACATGGGACATTTGCGGCTTCAGAGGAATTAACGATACTGGCATACGCTGGCGTATTTTAACTAATCCTAACCGGAAAACAGAAAGAAAACATCGTACGGAAAAGCCAAATCTTATCACGTCAGAGCCTTGGCACGAGGATACGGCGCTTCTTCGCTCAGCCATGCCACCGATCATATGGTCAATCCCATTTTATTACATACCCCTCCCTCTTCTGTCCTTTCTGTTTTCGTCCCCCCTTTCTCTCTTTATTTTCCACACAGGCTTCGAAATTCCGTACACCAGGCAACGACCATACCGCTGGGTAAATACTGGGTTTGGAAAGAAAATTAAAAAAGTTATTAATTTCATCAGTGAAGATGACTGAAACATAGCGACGCCTTGCGGTGCCCCGTAGATTGAAAACGATGTCTCGAACTGTACACGAGGCGTATCCAGAACTGAACAATAGCTCGCAAAAACAAAAAATCATATTAAAATATAAAAAATACGAAGGAAAATAATGCAGAGCGTGTTTCGAATTATTTCTTCCCGAATCCGTCATTGCTGTGCCGTTCCAAACGCGTCCCAAACGCCAATGCGGCTGCCCCACCGTTTATGTTCCACCCACGTGCACGCAGGAACGATGTAGTGTTCAAGAAGCGCGGGTTCCTTTTTACGAATTGGTTGATCGGAAATCTACGAGGTGGCGCTCACGTGGCGCCTGATAGCAGCAACGGCGGATAACCACGTCTGACTTCATTGTCGTCGGGATGCTTATATGAACAACATGAGGTGTATGCACGGGCATATCTTACGGAACCGGTTCCTAAGTGGATATAGGGCATATTTTGGACGCAGACATTAATAGCTAGCTCGTTATATACACACACTATCACCCATATTATTATGACAACCACTATTATTATGATACGTATTATTTTATACATTAATAGTATTATTTATTAACACCACAATAGTACAAAATAGATTTAGGCCTGCCTAAGCAAGAGAGCCTGTGGCAAAGTCCCGGCAGAGTGGAAATACGCAAGTACACAAACACGAGATAAACATACCAAATTTGTATCGAAGTTATTGTTAAGCAAGTTATGTATTGAAGGCAATGAAGTTAATCAATCCTCTAACTGCAGCAATAGAGTCTAAATTCAAGGAATCCCTTGGCAACGAATTAGAAACTAAGAATATAATGACTACGTTGACCCTTTCCATAATTAGTAAAAATTTGAAGTATATGGTAACGATGTGGGTTTCTAACATTCCAAAAATGCAGTATTACATCTAGACTCTGGGGGCCAGTAGTGTTTCAAGACAACAATATTTACGAATAGATTATCAAAGGGTAACTGGACTGGTAAAGGGACTTGAATCAAAATTGACTGTATATACATGTGCTATAGTTTCTGCATATACTGCTCACGCCGTGAACCTTAACATACCGGACGGATTGCTTGTTTCATTGAGTACATTGCACACAGTATCTCCCCAGTCTACCCCAGCTGGTGTGTTAAACACCAGTATTGACGAGTCTTAGCACATCGCTTTGGCATAGCCAATTTTATGAACGATAACTTTTAGCACCAGGCCGCA
Organism: Ornithodoros moubata; assembly: GCA_029532675.1. Taxonomy (NCBI): domain Eukaryota; kingdom Metazoa; phylum Arthropoda; class Arachnida; order Ixodida; family Argasidae; genus Ornithodoros; species Ornithodoros moubata. Next base: position 6,559 of record JARGYV010084977.1, read on the forward strand.
TTCGAGGCTTCATCCCCCCTTTTGTTTTTCTTTGTGTATTCAGAAGAGATTTTTTGTTCCCCTGCTAACAGAGTTCTTCGCGCTAAATATGGCTGCTACCCTGCCTGCTCCTTAACTCTTTATTTATTTCTATTAATGTTCATTATCGTAAGTGCTCTAACAGAACCTTTCTGTTCCCCTATTGCTGAGGAAACAGAGGCCGGATTCACAGAGCCGTTTTCTCTTCGGGCTTTGTACACTGATCTCATTGAAATGTGTGGGGACTCCTATGTGGGATCGTCACCATCCTACCATCAGCTATATGTCTTTTGTTTTTTCCTTTACACACAAAAGGTATGCCAGTACAGTTGCCCTGAAAAGGCGATCTAGGCCACACCCGCCTCTATCGAGAATAACACAATCTGGAGGCACACCATAACAGAATCGTGGCAATATATTCCACCCAACCCTCTACGTTACCAAGGAAACAAGAGCAGTCAGGTATGCAGTGAACAACATCTGTCACAACTGTGTGTCACAAATGTCGAACAGTTGTCGGTAGCAGGTAGGCTCGTCTCTACCAGGCGACAGGAAGCCCTACAGAAGTACACGTGTGTGCGTTCTTCCGTTCTCATGCGAGCACACCAGAAGTGACACAGAGCGAAATCGCTTGTACCTTATGTCCACTGTGGCGCAAGAACTCGAAATACATCTGGCCTACATAACGTCAGCAGAACTGAACCTGTACTACATTGGCTCAAAGCTTCGATAGGAGTGAAACGACGTCGTTCAGCGCACATATAACTCAAGTGACATCGAAAAGACGCGACCGTCTGCGAGTGGGTGGCGTAAACAAACGCAGAGTTCTAAAACACTACTTCATTGCACCCTCTTCCATGACAGTTTCAGTGATTGCCCAACTTCTTGCTGCAAAGCTGGCTTTTGTGTTCAGATTGTATCGACCCGGCACCTGACGCACCTAAACTGTGGTTTGTGACTTGATAAACACAGACGTATCCAGTCAGCATCAGCCCTGTTAACTCCTTAACATTCAACTGGAGGGCCCAAGATTGGCTTTGGTTCTCTTGCTATTCATTGATAATAGAAAAGGGTGTTCAGAAGCAAGAAATTGTGGACACTATCATTGAACTGTGGTTCACGCCCATACCAGAAGCCCTGCTACCTTATTGCTTTTTTTATGATCCTACGTTCAAAACTAGAGCGACTAAACCGGTCTTCCCATGTGCTACAACAGCGTTCCCTAAATAGCATAAATATCTAATTGCAGGGCATGAACAGCGTTTGCTCCACACCACGTGTGCGCGTACACGTGGGAAGGCTGAGATACGAACAACGTGAGGGCTGTGTCCAGTACTTTCCCCGAAAAAAATTCCCTCCTTGATTGTGAGGGGAACATGCGCACCGAGACAACTTCACCGTCAACGACCTTCGCGACGTTGTTTTCAATGAACCGTTACGATAATGTTCACCTGTAACCTGAGTTTCCAAGAGTAAATCAACACTGTCGTTTAATTTCCATTGGCCCTAAGGGGCTTTTGATCCTTTTGTATTCAGGACTGAACTCTACGAGTTTAAAGAAGGTCTCACGTTTGCTTTGCTTTGTGTCGCCTTCCGCACGTGTGGCGAGAGTGCCGCGACTCGGCTAATTATCTTCATCCTGGTCGTGTGAAATTCTAGCTTTTTGCAACCCTGAATGCAATGTTTTCAAAACTTCAACGCAGTGTTAGCAGCCGGTTCATGCATGGGCTGCACGTGATGTGAATTACAAGTTCACTTGCAACTTACAAGAATAAAGAACAAAACGGCAGACATTGCGCAAGGCACATGTGCCTACATGGAGTATTCGGTATAAGAACAATACACTTGCTCCGACTCAAGACCAACCAAAACATCAAACAACGAGAACTCGGAGAACCGGCGTATGTTGCTGTTTGGTGCAATCATTGTTGGAATCAGTTTGAACGGGACCATTCGCAAGTGTCTATTCGGGCGAGTTTACGTATGCTATCGTACTGACGACCGTATGGTGCCTCAATTCAACACCCTGGTTGCGTGTTCGTAGGCAGTTCTTAAAGCAATTTCGCCCATGCAACTTCAGTTGGGCTACCAGATGCGTAATGATGGTGTGACCATGTTTAGAGAAGCTGCACTTAATAACTGCAAAGCATAGTTATGTGCTTTCTGGGTGCCACGCCGAAACTGCGCGCATAGGCACTGAACACTAGGAACAGAGGAATTGCGAGCACGCTACGGAAATCTTCTCGAGATCTTGCTTTCCCTTCCGCATTTGGGAAATGGAAACAGCGCGACAAGCGTTTCCTATTCATATTCCTATTCCAAGCCCATACACCAAAATTATGCAAAACGAACCCTACTTCATTCAGCCTCACTCCTAGTTTTATATTTCATTTCAAGCAGTTACCTTTTATCCGGGCAAGTCTTTCTTGCTAGCAGTCCCCCGCTGTCATGATATATCCGAGACTGGTGTGATTCCATCGTTCGTGATCTCGACCGTTATCCCGAAACGCGAACGCTACCGCCAGATAAGGCGTGCGAATGAAATGCACGCGTTGCGTTATCGCAGTGAGCCAGAATCAGCACCAGAATGTTCTCGCATGATTCTCGCTTTTTTCGTTTTGTTTCTTTTCCTTTTTCTTTACTTTTTGTTGCGATTTTGTAAGACTAGAACGAGTCAATATGACGTTGGTCTATATCTTGACAGATGAATACGTGGTAGGTGATTTAGTCGTAATAAAAATAAAACAGACTTTTTGCTGTGACTTGATTTCATCTTAATTTCGTTATTTTTTAGGTGAGCGAACAGCATTAAATCGAGTTCCTTCACAATTTATCTCTTGTTTCTTCTTTCATTAAACACACGAGAATTGACAAGCGTAAGCACATCACATAGTCGGAGCCCAAGGGATTTTCATCATTTTACAGAGAGCGTAAAGTGTACGCAGAACAGTCTTTCCGACCTCTCCTTTCCCTTGATGGTCACTTGGTAATCCCCTGATGTGAGCCAGACAGGCAGTGACAAAGGCTTGATAACGAACTCCTTGTTCATGGCGCTATAATTACCCTGCAAAAAAGAAAAAGAAAGGTTATTTCGATATTTAGGCCTACAACCATGAGCAGATGTGTAGCAAGCTCATTGAAGGCCGGTTATTGTGCCTGATTTTTTGCAGCCTTGAAATTTTATTCCGCCGCATTTGAGTGCACGTGGCCACCGGATACTATCAAAGCTGCTGACGTCACCATCGATAACACCTTGTTTCCCCTGACATGAAGGCCGAATGACGCGTCAATAAGAGTTGCGGAAGATGAGCACATCCGAGCCAATCCGTGCTAATCCGTGACCAAACGCCGCCGTGGCTAACGGCCAGACAGGTGGAGGAAGAAGAGGAAGAAGAAGAAGAAGTTGAGCACAGAAAGAAACAGTAAAAAAAAAAAAAGAACGACTATCTCTGCCGCAAAATTGCAGTTCTTGAAGCTTACAATGGCTTGTTGCATACGGTTATAAGCGATGATATCGTTTGGATTCATATATTAACTATCACACAAATCAATAAGGACACGAGAAAATAATTTTACACTCATTTTGTAACCAAACGAACTGTTATGACAGCGCCGTGAATACTACACCTTTACTCGTGGGCCTAGTTACTCTTCACCTGATATACAATGGCGAGAGTTCGTTTGAAAACCCAGCCTGGTACCACTAGCTCAGAGGCCAGAGCGAATGGTTGGCGTTTCTACAGCAGTCTTCATTACCACAAAAGCGTTAAAAATATTGCGCACGACTCTGGAGGTTCTGTCTATAGAAGTTCTGTTTGCAATACTGTACGAGAAGTACCTAAAAGGTGATGTCCGTTACCTTTTATTCTCGTTTTGAGAGGGTGGTAATGTAATAAAACTTCATTCAAGCTCGAGAAAGTAATTCATAGGCATTACACCCTAGGCGCCCCTCGTATATGCACGTATTGATATAAGGTTGATGGCGTCGCCTCCCCTGGACCTAACTTGTAACTATGCTAGGACATGAGCCGTCATCAACCTTGGCGCACTGTTCCGCAGACTATGACGCCATTTGAAGTATACATACCAGTCCTGTACAATCTTAACGCTTTTGTCCGGACGACGACAGTAGTACTGCTGAAACGTCAGCTATTTCTCTTCACTGGTAATTATCCCTACCTATATGTAAATGAGCGTAATTTTTTACACATAAGATTTTACACAACGTACTCACTGTAAATAGCCCGGTTTTTCCGTTTTACCATAAGGTATTGCACACCCTTAGGGATATTTGGAACAAGCACAATGTGTGGTACTCTCTTGTAACGGATTTCGCTGGGGCACACTCAGTCCATTCTCGAACGTGAAATAAAGCACAGAATTTTAATATTTGTTCCCTTGCGCAAGGGATGTAGTCTACAGAATTCCGCTCAAATGTGGTTTTTGAATATATAATTTGTGGGAAAATCAGCCACGGCGACTGCCTCCAGCCCAAGCCGTGAGGCAGCCGGTCCCACTTCTCGGGAATCCAGCGTCTGTTCGCCGCAGAAGGAAGCTCAACAAAGGAAGCGTTCAGCCGAACACACTAGGCTTATTTCCACAACGCAGCCTAACCAGAATCTACCCTGCTTTACCGAGCGGATTCCTTGAATTCTGCCCGCGTTCTGGTGCCCGCTTCTTATCGGCACCAGCCGATAACAGAGGCGGGAAACGCCTCACAAGGTCAGACATCTTACTGCACCCTGCAGTGTGCCCGCGACCATCGACCACGTGCTCCTCTATTGCCAGCAACATAAACGGGAGGGGGGACGCCTTTCGATCTGAATTCCAACGTCCCCAGCGTCCCCTTAGTCTGCCCTCTATCCTCGTGCCGTGAGATAGCCCATCAAGACATGCAGGCGCCAGCAGGTGCCTGCGCACCGCTGCCTCCTTGACATTTTGTAGGACAATGCAGTCAGCACGAGATCTGTCTCTGTGGCACCTCCACTATCGCTGACCCTCACTACTCTTACATTCGTCTATGATACTGACTTACTTAATTGATACTTAAACTGACTTAAACTTAACTGATACTTAAACTGACATTGTTTCTTTTCTGTCCTTCCTCGTAAAATGCCCTTTTACTTCAATTTTCCTCCTCGGTTTCACACACGCGGGCCGTACGTACACTGGCTGTTTAAATTTGTGCAATTTTCCTCGTTTAAGCTGTCCTGGTGTAGTTGTTGCCTCTTCCAGTCAGTCACCGTGTACTTCATTTCCATGCCTATACATGGCAATTACTTTACTTGGAACACTTAGAATAACACACAGAGCCACTTCACGCTTCTCTTTCAGAGAATTCCGTCGCTCGTCGTGACCAGACCTTACAGCAACAATGACTGTGTCGAGAGGCTCGGAAGACTCAGGGTCATGACGGAGAAAGAAGCAATAGGTTGAGGCTGTTCAGGGATGCGCGAAATACTACGAGCGTTAGTTTCGCACAAAGCCTTGAACCTTACTATCCTGGGGCTCATGGAAAACATTTATTACTTGTGCTCATGCTGCTTTCACTCACGGTTAAAATAAATGAAAAATTAATAAACTTTCGTGCTATCACGATAACTGATGGAGAGATCAAGAAAAGAAGAAGTCGTACAAAGCAACGCTTTTACCTTTTTGATTGGACATCCACAGGGCAGACCCAAGACGGCATAAAAGAGAGGACAGTCCTCCACGGAGCAAATGTTTTCATAATTACATGAGCCGAAGTCATTGACACAGGGGACTGTGATCCATAACACCACTTTCTTCTTCATCGTTATTTCCACCTGTCGATAAAGAATAGGTTCAGGTATGAAGGACAAGATAACTGGAGGTCATGTGACATGCTCATTTCGACACATGGCAATCACGTCTATTTACACGAGATGTAGGTTACATGCGTACTGGTGTGATCATTTTAGTCCAGAGAGTCGCACGTAGCATCTTATTATACTGGAAGTAAGGATTGTGGCTTCTGTGCTGACTCTGCTTTTAGACCATAATACCTTCTTCGACATTGACTTGACATCGTACACGAAGCAGGGTTGATAGCACTCACCTGTATTGGGGCCTCAATGTCCCTGAGTACTTCGATAGCTGAATCCACGTACACATTACCAGGGAACATTAGTGGATCTGGCCGAATATGAAGTTGGTCGTACCGGACCGGGTCGTTGTAAGAGCCACAGTTCGTGACAGAGTATCTGCGGACAGCTTCGCCCCAGTTCTGGAATACCGAAAACACCTACCGGAGATTGATCTTCAGTAGAACGGTATATGTTTTGCAGGGTGGTGACAAACAGTGCCCCATGTTTGTGAGCATATTTTCCCTGCGACGGGAAAGGTGGGTAATACAGCAGCATCGTTTTCTTTCATTTTTTATGGGGCGAAATAATACGCATCTTATTCGTATAGGAAGTTTATGAAAACATGAGGGAAAAGCAAATCGTGTTGCTGACGATAGCTCAGTGAATAAATATCATGAATTAAAAATGGCTTTTGTTGCGACTTATTTTGGTAAATTCACTCGTGCATCTGTCATATGGTTTAAATATTTATAACGTCACCTTGCACCGGGGAACTGTATCTTTTACCACATCACTCTAATGGCTGGCAGTATCAACATCATCTGGTGCATGATGAGTAAATTGCAGTTATTTTTAGCACATCATACACAACAAAAACTGGTAAAATTCTGCTAACGAAAAATAAATTTTTATGATATGAAAGCTCCACCACTGAGCGCTCGTAAACCATAACAATTGGGAGCACGAGGTGGCTCGCGCCGTCATGTTCCCTTCTCCGATGAAGATTTCCAAATAAATGAATCGGCCACCACCCCCAAAAATATAAAGTCTGCCAAGGCCATCTACTTTAGTTGACAAAGCTATCTTATTAGCGTTAATATGCTGCGACCTGCTGTTTATACTTACTGTCTGAGCAGTGTCCGAGAGATAACGCTCAGGAACTTGAGGTGTAGAGAGGAGCAAAATGTATCGTTCCCACGTAAGATTTCGAATCCTGTTGATGTCTAAGCTGTAGTTGTAGGAATGTCTCGTGAATGCCTTAGGAGGCCCTCGCAGCGCAGTACTCAGGGTCAGGGTGACGAAGGCAAGTAAGATTGACCACCAACTAAGAAAGAGTAGATGTATCAGTATCGTTGGACCAAGGTCGTGAAAGAGAAATCTCATTTAATTTACATGATCCGGAGACGAAAATCTCATTTGAATACACGTTATTGACGGCGTTCACGCCACGCTTTACATCTTGCCAAACGCTCAGCGTCTTGCGACATTCATTCAAATTCATACTGAAACCCTGAGACTGCGGACGTTAATTGGATGACACAAACACGAGTCTTGAATGTTGCCCACTATGAGGGTTTCATAGAGAATTTACAATCCAGTTCGCCCGCATTTTTAGCTATACTCTTCATGTTTTATGACATTCATGTTGGTTTGGAAGCGTATTTACATTATAGAGCACCGAATGTCGTCGCAGAATTGAATAACGCTCAGTAAGGCGTAACAAACTGTACTGAAGTATGCATGGTCAAAACACGAATACATAGTTATTGTGACTCAAATGTTACGTATATGCTTGTTTGTATTGCAAACTGTAACATAAGTGTGTACTTGTACCCACAGGATGGTTAGAATCTCATGGTGCAAGTCACTGTCGCCGGACTAAACCAGAAATCAATCTAAAAACTAAATCAGAACTAGGTACAGTCGAATTTACATGAAAGAAGTAAACTTTTAGATGCAGACTTACCATGGTTGTGTAGCGTACGAAAGGACATTCATGATCATGTAAGAGTGCGCATGAAGTGTATCAAGTCGTCGCCGGCGCCGTATGTCAAATGGGCGCTGAACCGGCAAGGTCGGTCGTTCCCCGCGAGAAGCGTCCGACCTCTGTGCGCTATGATCGGGCCAAGTCGAGGAACCGCTTTTCAGGTTTGAGAGTTGACCCTCCTACTGCGACCATATTTATGTAGAAGTTCTTGCTTGGCCGGATGCGCAATTGGACTGAAACGCGCAATGCGTCTGCGGCGTTGATGACTGGATATATTTTTGGACTGATAAATATGTTGCCGGCTTCGTTTCCCCATGCTTAAGCCATAGAATAGTACCATTTAATATATCATTGGGCCAGTTGTAGGCGAGATGGACTATAACATAGAAAAAACAGAAGACATGGACATTTTAGTCGTAGCACTAGACGCTATTGTCGTATACCTCATATTGAAGGGCCATTTCAGTCACCGTGGGTCACAAGAACAAAAGCTCAGTATCAGATGCCTAGATGTGGGCAGTGCTGCAGGCTGATTTCAATATGGTGTGCAAAGCTCAAAGCATAAACACGTCTACAAGAATTTTCACGGAAGAGAGAGAAATCGTATACAATTGCGGCACGAAGAAAGAGAAGACGAAGCCAATGAGCCAATGGTGTCGCTTCCGTGGCTCGATCAATCCTCTAAGCGAGCATGGTGTGTAGTTCCGCAAAATGTTGTGCGTCCACCACATCCGGCGAGTATACATTGCTAATATCTGCCTTTAGTCTGCTTCCCACGGTCGACTATGCTGGCCGTCGCCCATGGGCATTCCCTTTTTTCTTGGACGAAACGATGCTGATCTGAGATGCGGTATCTCCAGGGAAACGCGTACGCATAACGTTGCGCTCTATGCCGGGCTTTTCCAGCGCATTTACCCACGTAAGGTAATTGGCATGTTGCGTCATCGCCTGCGCTCTCCTTTAGACGTATCACTAGCCTGGAAACTTTGTTGATGGCACGCGAAATACTTGGCAACGGGAATCAAAACGGGGTACCCCACGCCATCAAAGAAAGGAAGAGGGAAAAAAGAAATGAACAATGACTTCAGTACCGTAGGGTGCCGTATTGCCTCCTAAATATCTCGTGACATTTATAACTTGATGCGGATTCATGGAAATGCTCCATTTTAGATCAAGAATATGATACAGACTGGTAAGCCAGTTCTCGCGTATCTGATTCGAGAATGCTTTTGGATATGCAGCACTTTCTCCAGTTTTCGAAATATGATGTACCGCGGTCAGAGTCTCGTTAAAATATCTTCAATGTTAAGGGTGTTATCTAGATGAACAGACTGGCAATATTTTAGCGATACTGATTTCGATTTCTTCTCTTTTTCTTCTTCTCTTGCTGTTGCATCATTAGCTGTCACGCTAAATACGTACTGGATTAGAAGATCTTCATTATATTGCCTTCTTGGTTATAAACACACATACACGGTGAAGGCAGCCAAGCTGGAGTGAACTTTCAACAGCTCATCTTCCCTCTGATGACAAAACTAGCGAACACAACATTATTTCCTTCTCTTTTGCTAACGTTACAGCACAACAAACGTGGTTCGGCCACTAAGTGAAAGCAGTGACTGCGCCTTAATTGCCAGCTTCCAGACCACCTTCTGGGTTGTTCTCATCACGTTTTCTATCGCCAACATATTACACGAAAATAAAATCCCCACGAAGCTAGAACAGGTGCTCTGAGCCACGTGATGAACGCCAAAGTCGGTTCGGCGCACAGTTGAAGGCCGTTCCATCCACGTGCCGCCGATCATGAACGAAGCAAGAGAAAAATAACCGTTGTGTCCGTCTTCCTTCCGCTCGCTGACGTCCTCCACCGGCTTCACGCGATTTCGAGGGCACCGGGAGATTATGTCGTTTTGTTGCGTCAGAGCGGGTTTTGGGACGATGGAGCAGATACATTTGTTATAAAGATATCTAACGTCTTTTTAAAGAGTAACGCGAGAACCTGATATACGTGGTTACTGTTCTTTGGGGAACCGGAAAAAGGAGTTCCGAAAGGTATTAAACGCTAAAACAATTTATGGAACTTACTAAAAAATAAGGTAATAAAAATACTGAATACTAAGAAGGTTGTGGGAAACAAGTAGAAGTAAATTGAACCTTGATGTGAGTAAGGAAGTCGAAATGCCCTTCCGGAGCAACGTGCCCTAGCTTGTGTCACAGTGCTGCCGATGCACCTCGTATGTTATTACAAGAGTTTATTAAATCTTGTCAGGTTAGGCTACCTTAGGTTATTGGGGCATATCCGCTACAGGGAGCCATTGGTTTAAAGGTTAGGTAATGTTCTAATTGAATATCTGCGCAAATTGATACATCTCTCTATGAATCCGACACAACTTTGCACAGAATAATGCAGACGCTGTATTTTTTTTTCTACTAAGCATGCGTCATTCAAGCGACACTGAGGCACTGCACGTCCTTTCGGCACCCTTTTTTCTGGGACTTTCCACCACTAGTTCCTGAAAGTGAGAGGAAACGGTGTCGTAAGAGGTTTAAATGTCAACCTGAGCTCGCCTTTACAGAGCGTCTGTAATGCCGTTGTGAATGATTCCGTGCCTGGTGCGCAAGTCGAAAGCTTTGTGCATTGTTCCCTCATATTTTGCAATGAATTACGGCTTGAAGTTGTGATGGTAACCCGAGGACCGGCTCGTGCGCAGTTATAGCGAATGTCCAGTATGGCAGTCACGTTCATCAAGGCGGAACAAAATACGTCTACCTGAGTGAGAGACTTGGTAAGAATCCTATATTTGGTCTTAGCGTCAAATGGTGGACGCTCAAAATAGCAAGACATCCACGTCGCTGTGATGGGGGTGTCCACCTACGGGAAATAGCAAAAAGTCAGTGCTGTTTATTACATCTTTATTTTTATAACCCTATTTTATTATCAAAACCAAAACAGTACTTCAAAATATCATAGAACTGCGAAATTGCATGATATTTGAAGAGGAAAAAGCAACAACGAACAAGAACAAACACACACACACACATACACACACAGAGAGAATAAGACCAAGGGTTTTTGATTGGCTGAGGGGTAAGGCTTGAACGCCGTAAGCAGTTTCTTGCTGCGAATGACAATGTGTGATTTGGAAGACTGGTATCTATAATAATATAAGGCTTGAATCGTTCCACGTTTATGCAATTGGATAAAATATTTCAGTTCTGCTTGCTTTCTCTTGTATTTCATTTTATTGTATATGCACACACACACATATGTACATATATATATAGTCTTTCATTTCAAGGTTCGTAAATGCATCTCGGATGTCTTTCAACGACAAAGATAGCAGAACGAGTCGGAATGGTACCGAGCCTTACCTGAAGCAAATGGTTTACTTTTCGTGCAGAAGCTAACAGGTACTGAATATTTTTTTGAACAGGAAACTGCGGTGAACGGTTCTGAGGTCACATAACTCGAAACAATTAATTCCCCCGCTTTCAATGCCACGTGTTCGCAACGAACAGAAGATTGCACCGGGAGGCAAAGAAAGAGAGAGCAAAGGGGAAAAAACGCACGGTCTTGAGAAATTGCCGATCTTGCGGCGCACCTTTGTCGTCGAAGAAGACATTTGCACAGATGGTAGCCTAATAATAATCTGTTTTCGGAACTGTGAGTCACTCTCAAGAGGTGCAGGGTGCACTGTGAAGGATAATACTTCGGAGCACGTGTTCGGTGTAACTTCTCTTTCTCCACACTAACATATCAACGACTGGCGGTATTCTCCACCTTTTTTAATAGGTGAACAGCTAGCTAGATAACGCGAGACATGATTATAGGATATATGGTCACGCATTTCTCTAATAGAATCCACTTGTCCGCTCGTCCGATGTCTTGCAAACTAGACTTTTGCTCTACAGACTACTTGTCTTTCTGAGAAGTTTGGTCGAGGATTCTCATTTTGTTAAAACAAATTCATCATTTCGTGAGACTTCAACAACTACAACATTAAGTGGTGATGATGAAGCGTGATAGAACAAGAGCAACGACAAACTATGAATGCAGAGTGACGGTGGAGGAGGATATCTCGCTTCTGTGTCGTCACCCTATTTCACTGCCGAAGAGTTGATGCGAACGATGAAGAAGTAGAGTTAAAAAACGAAACAGATGATTAGAGATGCCAATGAACTTTTACCTGCATCTATGTGGCCCACGAGATTCCCCATTTTGTGTATCATGCAGCGTGAATGAGACAGTCCCCCATTTTTGTCTAGGCTGTCGTCTACATTCCATCCAGCGCACCAATGTCCTACAATCTTCGTGCCACTGCCACGGGATACCTTTCACCCTCGTATTCATTCTCTTGTTTGGAGGGGCGCATTCAGGGCACTATGAAAAAGATACCGAAAACGCTCTGTACCCCTTCACAGTGTCAATAGCCCATTTATAATTCCCCATACTCACGCTAAGTCGTGGCCAAACAGCGTCCTGGCTAATGGCTAAAGAGGAGAAGGCAGAAGAAGAAAAAGAAGGATTACTCGGTGGAACTTGGTAGAGCGAAACTCTGTTTACACTCCACTGTTTTGAGGAAAAATTAAGGAGAAGCGCAAGAGAAACGTTTGAGGAAAACGAACAGTATTCGCTGACAGAAGCGCGGCGCCGTGGCACATGGACTGATGTGACAGACAGCGGAAGCATGGTTCAATGAATATTTATCGAACCGTACAACACGGTGAAGATATGTCGCGAAAAGAGACACGATAACACAGTCGCCAACAACGTCACTGCGACGGTATAGCAACAGTTGGATTCGGTTTACACCGAATACGCCATCCTAACATTACAGGAAACGAAAAGGAAAAAAAAAAGGTTCTCTTGCGTCGATACAGTGGACATGCAACACAAATAAGAATCGAAGAAATTGTTATTCCAGAAAAGGCTATCGATCAAATTATACGACGCAGAGTAGAAAATACAATCAGGAATTGTCTAACAATAGCAAAACGGTTACAGCTGCTTCGCTGTGATGAGTTCCTTGATTAACGGACGTTTAAAGTAACGTGGGAGCAAATGAAATAACAGAGAAAGAGAGAGATAAAAAAAGAAAAAAAAAACTAAGCTAATGTGATAAAAAATAAGCTAAAAACTAAACGTGAAGCTAATCCAACTAGCTAATTCAAATACGCGGTTTCCAAGGGCCTATTTAGTATTCATGTTTTTTCTCGCACTACTTTCATATCGAAATCATATTCTAGTTCTGTGAGTGCTGGTCTGCTCCAGTGCTAATTCTGTTGTCGGGACAATGAAAGAAGACTTAGCCGCTAATACGACTGACTTTTCTAGGGCCCTAAGTGATCTGAAAACTGCAACTCGCAGAACAGATTCCAACGACGACTCTGGTCTTTGCTAAATATTATTTCGTTTTATTTGTTCTTTCTTATTTTCATTCAATTTCGCCTTGAACGTGGCGAGCGAACGGAGAACGTTTCTTTCTCTCCTGTATTTTCTCTTCCACGTCGAAGAGAAGAATGTATCATATAGAGACAGTACCGCGTAGTGGAGTATCGATCCATGGGAAGAGAAACCTGAGATCAGGGCGCACTTTTTCAAGCCGAAGCTTAGAGCTATTTCCTCCGTGTTGTTCTCTTCTCCTGCGTCCCAGCTCAGGTTTATTCTCATCTTGTCTTTAGCCTTGTCTTCCCATGACAAAGAAAACAAAACGTTCAAACAAAGAGTTTGTTTAGCTTGAGGTAAGGTTTTGAAAACATAAACATGTTTCATTGTCACGGTAAACCTACTTTTCTTCACATCTCGGTACATATTTCCTTCCGCACTCATTACCTCCTCTCCCATTTGATTGCAATAAATGCACCCCGTTTCTCAAGCACTCCGGACACCCCCTGCGACAATGACAATGACCCTGAAGGAAACTCGCAGACTAGATAACTAAAGACATGACGCCAACAAAGGATCAGTTATACGGCATTGCTTAGCCGCTTCTCATGACGCAAATAATTCAGGGGAATTCCCTTCCGGGACCAATCTTACGCTCAGCGGAGGTAGCGTTCTCCCTCGCAAGGTGCCCCAGGCTAACCTCACGTGTCGCTCCTTCAAAGCTTCACTCGACAGCCGTGCAAATCGACGAACGCCAACCTGCTC